>JAFVLL020020971.1:0-17673 GCA_021397915.2 Tor tambroides | reverse complement strand
CAAAATGGCGGCGGCACAGTCATGTCATGGGCGCAACTGTTGCTATGGAGCGTTCTATTGAGTTTCGCCTCTTGGGCTTCTATACTCTTTGCTTCTACCTGACAGTCAAAGCGGCATTACGTCACGAAAGTGCGGACTCAGAGGAAGACCGTGAGGGTTTAGGGTGCCATTTGGGACAGGGCCACAGTCATTTCTGTGTTGTTTTTTCTGTCTATCTCAACAAATCAGATTTTTTTTATCAGATGTGTACTTCGACTAATATTCATTGCATTTGTTTAGGGATACACAAGATTTACATTTACATTTAGGCCTAGTCGTTTAACAGACACTTTTATCCAATGGTTATTGACCAGTTTTGTTTTTTAATTTATTGTATCAGTCGATGTTGGAAATACATTTGGGGTCAGTGAGACTTTTATTTGAAAGAAAGAAATAGTTTTATTCAGCAAGGATGCTTTAAATTGATCAAATGTAAATGTGACAGTAATGTAAAATTGATCAAGTGGCTGTAAAGACATTTAAAATGTTACAAAAGATTTCTATTTCAAATAAATGCTGTTCTTTTGAATTTTTTAATTTGTATCATATTGAATAATTGTGCATGCTCAGTTCCCCTATTTTTACAAGATTACATTTATCATCTAACATTTACTTATTCTTTAACAACTTAATACTCTAAAATGTAATTTTT
Organism: Tor tambroides; assembly: GCA_021397915.2. Classification (NCBI taxonomy): domain Eukaryota; kingdom Metazoa; phylum Chordata; class Actinopteri; order Cypriniformes; family Cyprinidae; genus Tor; species Tor tambroides. The sequence goes on along the minus strand of JAFVLL020020971.1, from coordinate 16,982 downwards.
AGCAAATCTCAAAATCAATATTAATTTTTCATACTGTACATTATAATGGTTTTATCCCCAAATTCACTTCATTTAAAACATTTAAAACAATTGATTTAAATAATATAGTATTTTAATATAAACCTAATATAACATTTTCATTATACTAATATCACGGGCTTGTCAGTATCGGATTTTATTATGGTGCATCCATTTGTTATTTGTTCTGCTGTTAGTATGTTAGAAACAACTGACTTAATTAAAACCCCGTTTATAGCTGAACGTGAGATTGTCCGCGACATCAAGGAGAAGCTGTGCTATGTGGCTCTGGACTTTGAGAATGAAATGGCCACTGCTGCCTCTTCCTCTTCCCTGGAGAAGAGCTACGAGTTGCCCGACGGCCAGGTCATCACCATTGGTAACGAGCGTTTCCGTTGCCCAGAGACCCTCTTCCAGCCTTCTTTCATTGGTGCGTAAAGAAAAACTCTATTCAAATATGCTGCGTTTTTCCATACAGCTTTTAGTATTATTAATAAGGTGTTTCTAAACAGGTATGGAGTCTGCTGGAATCCATGAGACCGCCTACAACAGCATCATGAAGTGTGACATTGACATCAGGAAGGACCTGTATGCCAACAATGTCTTGTCAGGTGGTTCCACCATGTACCCAGGTATTGCTGACCGTATGCAGAAGGAGATCACTGCTCTGGCCCCCAGCACGATGAAGATCAAAGTAATGCATCTGTGGTCATCCTTTAACATGGTCCCGTTCCCCAAAATGCATCACTAACCTGTTTACGTGTCTTCTTTATTCTGACAGATCATTGCCCCACCTGAGCGTAAATACTCTGTATGGATCGGTGGCTCCATCTTGGCTTCCCTGTCCACCTTCCAGCAGATGTGGATCACCAAGCAGGAGTACGATGAGGCAGGCCCCAGCATTGTCCACCGCAAGTGCTTCTAAACCCATCATCTGCATCTATTTGCTGTGGAATATGCAATAATGGAGAATACATTCATCATTATGGGACCATGATTGTACCCATGTGTTACTCGATGAACATTCCCTGGATTACCATGCAGGAACACGATGAGGCAGGCCCCAGCATTGTTCCAACAGACACAATCAAGATCCATAAGACCATTATACAATGTTACCTATCACAAGACTGTAATCTGTACATAAATAGTCATTAATTTATTAAAGTCCATTATTTGGTATTTGAGCCGTGTTTGTGTTGTTTGACTTGAAATTGCAGAAATCTAGATCTAAGCAGAGTTTGCTTAGTGTTCAAATCATTCACATTTTCAAAAATTTAAGTCATCAAATGGTCACACATGGTTATTTAACCCTTCCAAAATTCCTGAAAATAGTGAAAGTTGACCTCCATCTGACCTCACTGCAATTTGCGTCCGATAAAACCAGATCCTGACCAATCAAACAGACTAAATAATTAAACTGTAATAATAATAATAATAAAAAAACTATTTCTTTAAAATGATTAAAGAGTCAAAGGTGACTCTTTGAGGTGGTTTTAAACAAATAACTTATTTTAGATTTGTAAAAACAGGTTTGCTCTGATCTGGTTTAGCCATGTGAGTTGCTAATAAGCAGTGTTGGGGAGTAACTAGTTACATGTAATGAAATGACAATTTAATTACAAAATAAATGTAACTAATCTTACAGTGAAAAAATGTGTAATTAAATTGCAGTTACTTATGAAAATGGTAAGAGTTACAAAGGGGGTTACATGAATATTTTCACACATACAGATTTGATTTCTTTACCAAATTGCATTGACTGCTCTAAAATATGAGAAGAATAGGACACATGCTTATTCGATAACGGTTTTATTTCCTATTTGGGTTTATGTATATGCTTTATTTTTTAAGATTAACAAAGGCATTGTTAGATGCCAGCGTTTCCTGTCTTAGCTATACAAGGATTTGATTTCAAAAACAGTTTCTTAACTATTAAACTAGGCCTATATCTTATGATTTTAAATCTGTATTTAATCTCAGAACAATCTCAAGGTAAAAAGAGGTGCTAAAGTAGGATTTTGTGGTGGCTGTGCTTTAAAAGTAAATTATCATCTTAAGTCAAGTGAAGAAGGATTTTGAGAAGTCTGACAGTAATCAGTGTTGATGAGTACTATTGTAAGGCTAGCCCTGCGTGGTTTAAATGTTACAGAATGATTAACAGTTAAAAACATTCGTTAGAAATTTAGAAAAGTTATCAAATGTAACCAGTTACATTACTTTAATATAGTAACTGAAATAGTTACACTACGTATTACATTTTAAATAGAGTAACTTGTAATCTGTAACCTATTACATTTCAAAATAAACCTTCCCAACACTGCTAATAAGCAATATTGCAAAAACACCATAGATAGATAGATAGATAGATCTCAACCTTTTTCTTTGACCTCCTTTGGGAAGTCAAGCTTTAACCGTAGACAACACCTGTTGATGTCTTCTCGTGATTTCCAGCGCTTTCACCACAGGGCGGAGCTACAACCGTGTTTTACAAAGCAAGCTTGACGTCTGCAGACAACAAGCGCCATCTATTTACCTTCTCATTCCTGCTTAAATCAAAACGGTAAGTAAATACATTATCAAAAAAACGGCTGAAATTAGTGTTGACAGGTGTTTATGCGCGAATCAACATTCAACTTGCCTCCGCTCACTGCTGTCACATGATCATTCGCTTTAAACACTGGTCGACGTTGGAATGCAGCGTTAACATGTAAACTACTATAGCGCGGGCTGTTTGATTTCGTTCAGGTAGTCCTTGTGTCAAACGCTGATGTTTAACGTTGACTACTTGCAGTATATAAAGCTCTTTCGTTTCTCTGTTCAGCATACTGTCGATGGCAACACATTATATATGATACGTATAATAATTTACTGATGTCTTTCTCTTATTCGTGTGTTTTGGATTAGTGAAGTCCACATTCATGTTTAGTATCACCTAACAAACGCTAATATGCAAATACGTTAAGAGGTTCAGAGAGCTTCGAGATGACGCCATGGTTTAAGTAGGCGTGTACGTTAAGGGGGCGTGACGAAGGAGCGCCATTCACAGCTGGCCAGCGATTGGCTTTCGCTTGCCTATTAGAATTCTGTTGCTATAGTGATTTGGTTTAAATGTCTGGCGCGAGAGATGGGCGGGTTCGGAATAGACTCAGAATTGCATAATTCAGTTACAGTAATGTACAATTTCTCTATTTTTCTGCAGTAGAATGATGGTGACGAAGCGAATTAGGTCCGAATACATGAAGAAATTTAAAGATCCGAAATGGGACACTTACGCAAAATGTTATGAGGATTTGCTGAAGTACAGACTGTCAAGACGGCTGTTGGAGCAAGCGCACAACCCCTGGTTTTGGGGAGAATGGGGGAGCGACACAGGCTCCAGTGGTAAATCTACTCCTCTAAGTCGGAATAAAGTTGAACCTGAGAGGCTCCGTGATGAGAAACAAGAACGATCTGCATGTGTGACACCAGAACCAGCAGCTGAACCAGAACCACAGGCAGAAGTGCAGGACAGAGACACTGTAGACACCAGTAAGTCCTGAGGCTGTCATCTTCTGTTGTTTATCTTTTATATTATATTCATATCTTTAATAAAATACTGTGTTCTAGTGATGTTATTGTTAACTAAAACTATCAAAAATGTAATAAAATAATATAAAATTTAAATATTAGAAAAAACTTTAAAAACCTAAATGAAAATTGCCTCAGAAACTGAATAAGTTGTTGTAAAATTACTGCAACTAAAAATTAAACAGACATTAAGCTAAATAGAAATATATAATAAAAGTGACACAGGCACATAACAAAATTACTAAAACTTAAATTAAAATCGCAATGAAAAACTAAAATAAATAGTCTAATATTAATATTTACTTGCAGTGACATTATGACAATGTTCAAAACACCATGGAGAACTGAATGGCAAAGCATAAAAACACAATAAATTGTGGTACTTAATGAAAACGACTTTAAAACATTTTTCAAAATGTCAAATTCCATGCAGATGTCTCTGTCTTTTATCAACAGAGCTTGTTACCAGAGCAGCTGAGCAGAGCCATCAAGAGGGGGAGGAAGAGAGAGCCAGAGAAAGCTCTCCTGCTCTCAACCCAGAAACTGACTTGCATATCCTGAACACACCAAAGAGCAAACGCCGCTCCTCACACAAGTATACAAGATCGAATGTCAAGCCTCATGCCACCAAAGACCCTGAAAAAGAGAACCGTCACCCTTTTGCCCTGTATGGTGCAGGAGAGAGGCAGAAAGATATGGCTTCCAAGAAAACCCATAATGTTGGTCCTGCAGCATCAACTGCAGAGGTGAGGATCCTTTCAGGAAGCATACCATATCATAAGAGAAAGACATCTGTTGGGGAAAAAATAGTAATATAATAAAAACTATTACAGTTTAGTTAACATAAATAGTTAATTTAGATATGAACAATTGCTTGCTTAGTTTTTATGATTGGGACTTTAAAGGGATAGTTCACTCAAAAATAAAAATTCTGTCATTCTATTAATATTATTGTAAAGGATTGTCTTTGAAAGTAAATGTGGTCCAAAATGATGACAGAATTAAAATTTTTGGGTGAAATATTCCTTTAAAGGGATAGTTCACCCAAAAATGAAAATTCTGTCAGTAATTACTCACCCTCATGTCGTTCCAAACCCTAAGACCTTCGTTCATCTTCGGAACACAAATTAAGATATTTTTGATGAAATCCGAGAGCTTTCTGACAGACAGCAAGGGAACTACCATGTTCAAGGACTAGAAAGGTAGTAAGGACATCATTAAATAGTCCATGTGACATCAGTGGTTCAACAGTAATGTTATGAAGCTATGAAAATACTTTTTGCATCATTTCTGTCATGCTGAATAACAATAATTACTGTATTTGCGTTATTGTAAAGGTAGGTTTAGGGTTGGAGCAGGTGTAGATGTTAAAACACAAAGGAATGCTCACACATGCATCGTGGTACCCTCGAGAACACACATCAAAGACTGACACAGAAGAGAAGAAAATGTTGAATAAAGTCCTTATTTTTGTTTTTTCTTTGCTCACAAAAAGTACTGTCGTAGCTTCGTACAATTAAGGTTGATCCACTGATGTCACATGGACTATTTTAACGATGTCCTTACTACCTTTCTGGGCCTTGAACGTGTCAGTTGTGTTGCTGTGTATGCAGGGTCAGAGAGCTCTAGGATTTCATCAAAAATATCTTAATTTGTGTTCCGAAGATGAACGAAGGTTTGGAACGACATGAGGGTGAGTAATTAATGATAGAGTTTTCATTTTTGGGTGAACTATCCCTTTAAGTGCTCATTTGCTTATTGTTACTCATGCATACTTCATGCAGTGTTTCTTCTGTCTAGATCCATGAGTCAGCGTTGCGAGCAAAAACCAGACGGGAGGTGGAAAAACAGATGAAGAGATTTGACAAACAAAGAGCCAGATCTGCTGACTTCGAAAAGAGCAGAAATAAGGTTGCCCCTGATTTCAACCCCTGGATGACGGAGTACATGCGCTGCTTTTCAGCTCGTTCTCAGTAGTACTGCTTTCTGAAATCCTTTGAAAATGCCAGTGACTATTTAACCTCTCAGGCTAAACAACCCAGAACATTCACATGATGACTGGTGCATCTGTTCAGCTCACTTCCCGTCTTCCAGAATGGGCCACAATGAATTAAACTCAAGGTTTTTTAGGGGTTTATTTACACCATGGATATGTTGCATTTACTGGTACATATCAAACATGAAAACACAATCCATTGATGCTGCAGGGCAAACTGTCAAACAATCACATGCCTTGTTGCATGATTTTTGTAGGTTGCGTAGACTTACAGGCCATGAGATTTACCAGTGTCTCTTTACACTCTTAGCCAATTACTTAAAAGTGTTCGGTAATTGTCAGACAGTTATAGACAGATAATGTGATGTATTGTAATGTTGTATATTATCTACATTGTGTTAATAGTTAGGTTTAATGTAAAGAAATCTGTTTTGTACTTTACAGAAATCATTCGCGCCAACATGGATCAAGTGTTAATTAATCAACACTTAAATAGTCTCACATTGGCAGCTGATCTGTTATATTAATATCTGCTTTCTTTGATATGAGATGTATTATATTTTACTTGTATATTCACACTAATGGTACATTCCATCATGTATTGTGTGAGAACAGTAATATCATTACATAATGTAAAAAGTCACTGGTATCTGAAGCATGAAACATACACAGCAAAATGACAAATCATTTTTGAATGAGATCATACACAGCAAAAGCGATTCCAGCTGTTCATCATCAAGCGTAACTTTCATTCAGTGTGATTGGTGTTTTGGTTTTTAGTAGCACTCAGGTATTTCTTGTTGTATTTTATGTAATTTATTATTGGGAAATGATGATATTGGGATATTTGTACACTATTTATATAAGGGCATTGAACTCATTTTGACTATATTTTTAGTTCAGTATCTCTGAACAAATGTACAGGTATTTTTTCCCACATCATATCTTTTTAATGATTTATGGCATGTGCTATGTGTATAGTGTTGGTTTTAGTGTAAGAATAATGAAGCCATAATGTTTATGAGCTACATTAATATGATGAATATCCATTCCACTGTCTGTTATGGAAGCAGTTTTGAAGGGTATTAAAATTTAAGTGTTTAGATTACTGCCTGTGAAAGTGAAATGTGTTTAAATGTGATAAGTTTTTTAAACACTCTCTTTATGAGGACACAGTCTGGTAGTAAATGTGTCAGTTGTCAGTCTTAACATTTTTAACAGGTTGCTGTTAATGGTATGTTAAAGTAAAATAAAGCATAACATTTTTCATAAGTGTATTATGGCTATAAAAGTAGTTCTCATGTTTGTAGGTAAGGATAGTTTGTTCACAGGTTTGCTGTAGTAAAATATGAAACTTCTCACTAATGCACAAGGCAGATTTTTATATTGCCAATTTATTACAGCATGCTGTTCCTGGACATCAGGATTCTGCAATCTTGCCAAGACCTCATCCATGTGTCAGATCCATGGAGCAATTTAAATATCTGGCAATGCCCACCTTATTCACTTTAACTGAGTGAGTTTTATGAATTTCCATGAAGAAAGCTTTTACACAAATTACATTGATTTTACAAACACTGATTTTACATTCAGCAGCTAAATTGTACATTTGATTAGGTAGGTTTTGAATCAGACCTTAATTCTTCACATCAGTGCTACCTATTATTTTATTTGTATTTATTTGTATTTATTCATTTATTTTTAGGTCAATGTAAAGTGTAGACACAAGATTAATGAAAAACAAAGAACAAACTACCATTCAGTGCATTGTTAAACATGACTATTGGCAATCTGTCCCATTTTTACAAACATAAAATCTTGATATAAAGACATAATGGCAAGCATTTTGAAGTGAGGTCCACAATGATTTATCATTAATGTTCGGTGCAAGCTTATTTCAGATATGTCCATTTAAAACATATAGAGAAGAACAGGTGACAAGTAGAGAAAAATAATAAAATACATTAAAAAAAAATAAAACATTCTATTTTTTGAAAACAAAGAAATCAGTTCAAACACATCAGTGTCATTCCAGCAGACACCTAAAAATGGGACTGCAGCACAAAAATGCTTTACAATAAATATAGAGCATGTAACACTGATTTTGAAGCTGTTCATACTGGCAATGTATTACAGTGCGATATGAAGAGAAGTGTGCGCTGGCTCTTAAATTTTGCATTTTGAATGTAAATTAAAATACAAAAACAAAGACTTCTTGACATAAATGTCAAAAACCACTTTTATGAAATATTCTAGCATCCTTTCCTAAAACATAATAAACAAAAAACTGGAAACAGACATGGAAAGAAATAATAAAAAGCAAATAAAAGCAAACAGCGTGCTAGCAAGATAATGTACGATAAACTCCACTGATAAGATTTACAGGTGCGTGCCATAGAGCAGCGATGCAGTATGCCTAAGCTATATATATGCTGTATATAATCGTTTATGAATATGTCGTAGTACTGCAACCATGAAACATGCTCCATGGTGATAATAGAAACTCTTCTCTACACAACATCTACATATGGAAGAGGGAAAGACAGGGCAGGGGCTCAGTGCAGTGTTCTCAGGGGCAAGGGCCAGGTCTTTTAGCTACCCTCAGGGTTTTGGGTACCACACATGTCTTGGCTTGGGCCCGAGGGGGACAGTAAACATTTTTCTGGAGCCTTCTGGAGCACAGGGGGTCCCTCGGCATGTCAGAACAGAAGTAAAAGTAAGGTGAGGGAAACAGTCACTCCACCACGATGAGCTGTAAGTCAAACTCCCCACTAATGTCCTCCTCCTCGTGTTCACAAAACCTGCCTTGGCCAAAGGACACAGAAAAAGAGCAGGTAATTATATAGAGGCCTTTCGTCTTGTCTACAAACTGAAGGAGCAGCTTCAAGACACCTCGAATCTCTATTTCTAGCTTGCATTCCTAATAAGGCCCCTCAGAAACCTTGGAAAGCATTTGGGAGGATCTGGAGTTAAATATATCCATTCCCCATGTGGCATTTGACTGATAAGAGGGTGAAGGGGTTTGAAGGACTTATTTGTCCTCATGGGGGATGGAAGAAGGTGAGACATTTGGCCATTTGTACGTGTGTGTTTGTCCTGGTGCTGCGTCATTGTCACTTGTACGTAAGGCATGCAGAAGCAAACTTGAGCGCCGTTTGGTGGGTGTCAGTGATAAAAATAGCACCTCTTCTTGAAGAGAGTTCCTCCCCGCTAGGGCATGCCAAATGCAGTAGAGATGCTGTGGGGCGGCTATCAACATCCTTTTACAGACACAATTTATCAAAACACTTTAACTAAAGCTAAAATTACGGGTCATGAAGTATTTTGGTATCACTTCACAATACAGTTCAATTCATTATCATTAGATAATACATTAGTAAACAACACTTTTTAAGGCATTTAATAATCCTGGTTCATTTATAAACACATAATATTTATATTACCTTAAATGTAAAAACTGACTTAGTATACACACTGTTCAAAAGTTTGGGGTTGGTAAGATTTTTGAATGTTTTTGAAAGAAGAACAAAAACAGTAATATTATTTCAATTCAAAACAACTGTTTTGTATTTTAATATATTTTAAAAGATCATTTATTCCTGTGATGGCAAAGCTGAATTTTCAGCAGCCATTACTCCAGTCTTCAGTGTCACATGATCATTCAGAAATCATTCTAAAAGGCTGATTTGCTGCTCAAGAAAGATTTCTTATAATTATCAATATTGAAAATGGTTTTGAACCTTTGAATAGTAATTTACATAGAAATTCACATGAATGAAGATTAGTAAATGTTGTAAAAGTATAGCATTTGTTAACATAAAGAACCTAACTGTAAAGTGTTACCTGAATTTTTTACCATTGAAAGGGAAACAAACAACATCCTTTTGCAGAGGAAATTGTGTAATTAATAAATTGTGTAAATTAATCCATGTAATGTCTCATTCAATTCAGTGCAACAATCTACATAAAAAATGTTTTTTCAAATGATTACCACATAAATGTTATGTTTGTATATTCAGACCGATTGTATTGCATTCTTTTTTTTTTATATCACCTTAGATTCTTACATTGTTAACATTTAAGTGACTCAATGTTTGAAAAATGCAATCACTTAAGAAATGTAAATAGTAAGGAAAAAGTGAGGAAAAAATGAAAGTTCCAGCTAAAGACAAAGAGAAACTCCTACAAATGCATATTCAATATGGTCAGGCGCAAAAACAACTGTGTCCACACCTTTTCTGCGCTAATTCGTCACTGTGCGTCTTCCGTAAATCCTGACAGTACTATTTTAATGCCAAAAGACGGTTTGCTCTGGCGCAAGATGTTAGTAAAACTGGCCCTAAAAGTTTCAAATATGATTCAGTTATTGAAAAAAACAACAAGGACACCGAAAATAACCACTACCACACTGAACAAGACACTTAAACCTAATATGCAGGGAATGATGTTCTGAGAAATGTGAACAACTGTATCTGATTAAATCTGAATGCAGCACAGCTATTTTTAGTGGATGTTGCCATTGTGAGTGGTACAGAGTTGCCAGTGAAGAAAGAACAGCACTCTGCCACCCTCACGCATTCAAACTGTCACACTCATTTCAGACCTTTTTTGATGTCAAGGTTATAATATTAGCAACAAGTAGAAAATTAGTATCAAAGAATAAACATAAGTGACTGCACATCACAATGTTAAAATAGTACTGAAACCCCTCAGGACAGCTTCTAATATTAAAACCTCTAAAACCTTAAAAGATTTGAAAAGCAAGCAGAGAGAGGAAGTGAACCCTCTGGCCCTTCACCTGGTTGGTCAGCTGTCTGGGATCTGTGTTAACAGCCACACTCCTGCACGCTCTCTGCTTGAGCCCGTCTGGGAGAACGTAGCTGCCGCAACGCTGCATCTCCATACTGGATTCCTGAACCCATCCGCTCCGGGTCCAGCTCGCCTACACAACCAAATGACAAGCACAGCAGCGTGATTCAAACGTTTTTGCAAGCTTATAAGTAACAACATAAGGCACTGGTATTTTTGTACCTGACTCTATTTTGTTAAGGATTTTCCGAGCACACTGGACAAAAGCTTCCTCCACGTTCTCCCCTGTTAGAGCACTGGTCTCCAAAAACATGAGCTCTGAAAGCAAAGATATAAACAATTACATCTGTTCTGTTAAATTAACATTCACTGAATGCATTCTCAAAAAAGAGTTAAAGATTGTGATTATATTGCAAAATATTCCATAATAGTGTTTATTTATAATCTGAAGTAGACTGTATTTTCAGTTTTCATTTTAATTTTCGTTATGTGATTTAGTCATTTTTATTAATTTATTTTTATTTCTGTTTAGCTTTAATTTATTTATATTTGGCTGTAGTCGTTTTAGTATTTCTACTTGAGGTATTTTATTTCATTTATTGATATGGCAACATTTCCAAATTTACGTTTTTCATTTAACATTTATTTAATTTTTATTTATTATTTAAACTAATGTAAACAACTTTTAATAATTTTAGTTAAAAATAACACAATCCACGATTTTAATGCACCAATAAACAATCACCAAAAAAGCCCTTGTGATCTCAGCGCAGCCAGTTGTGAGTCCATGCTTGTTAGTAATACTATCCTGTAGTGACCTCTAGTGGTACAGTCACAATACGAAAGCAGATATATTGTTGAATACATCATTTTTAGCTATAAACATGCTTTAAATGATATCACGAACACAGGACTAGTATTTCAGCCAAAAGCAATGGTTTGAAGTTAAAAACATCTTAATGATGGATTTGTTTATTACAAACACCAAGTCGTGTGGATTACTTGTGGATTATTGTGATGTTTTTATCAGCTGTTTGAACTCTCATTCTCACGGTACCCATTCAAACAATTGGGTGCCACTACAGTTCACTACAATAGTTACCAGCCGGGAACTGCTTGTCTGACATACGTACCATTCTCTTGAGCGAAGCGCGAGGCCTCCAGAAAGGTGACTTCACGGTCAGCATCCAGATCTTTCTTATTTCCACACAGTATGATCACTATGTTCTGGCTGGCCAGCATCCTGGCATCTGTCAGCCAGTTGGTCAGAGCGTTGTATGTTTCTCGACTAACATCCAGAGACAGGAAGCGTGAGAAATCAATACACTTAAGGATCTATAAAGGGATACCATAGTATAACTCTAGGTAAACATCCAGAAATATACAAATATCTGAGAAAAAAAAGAGCAATACACAATATTATGCAGAGGCACTGGATATACAAGTGTGACTTTACCTAGTGATGTCATACACTAGAAGAGCCCCTGCTGCCCCTCTGTAGTAGCTGCGTGTTACAGACCTGAGAAGAACAAACATTAAGCCTCTGTAACTGTCAAATCTAGTGATAAACCAACATATCAGCCAAACAATTAATTGGCTGATATTTGGTCATTTTAGAGATTACTGGCATCGGCAAATAGTTTTAGAAATAGATCATACTTTTTCTTCCAAATACACTACCATTGAAAAACTCAGGATTATTTTTAATGCCTTTATTCAACAAAGATGCAATAGATCAATAAACATTGACCGAACTTTGGAGTAGTGTATATTTGAGTTCACTTTGAGTAATATTATGTAAAATAAATGCTTGTTTAAAGGCTGAATTGCCATTCACAAACTCATTTAACTTCAAACCGATTAATCAGTGAGAATACGGTGAGATCTGAAGAAAGCGAATACAAATGCTTAAACAAATAAGTGCTAAAACATTGACGTCTAAATGAGGCTACTGACATTAAACAGTACTCTGGAGAGTATATTGGTATTATATCGGCAATCAGCCACCCTGCCGTCTAGATAATGTCACTAGGCACTGCAAAATCAATATCAATTGACTGCTAGTCAAATCACATCTGCTCACAATAGCAGGACTGTATGGCTCAGACCTCCTTCAACATTATCAAGACTGACACGATTCTGTTCAACTTACAGCATGTTTTCCTGAGTAACTACAACATACTGTCTGCTATGAGGTATTAAGCCTCATAATTCTAAAATAAATGTGTAAGACTATGTTTTAATGCACATTATTGTATAATAAAATAAGCTGCAACAGCAAACAGAGCACAACAGTGCCAAAAGCTTTTCTCAGTGCTGCTTGAAGAAGAGACTAATTGCATAATACTTTGCTTAAAGCTATCTTGTGATATTTTTTTAAAAAATAATTATGTAACTAATGAAAAACAAAATGTTTTCACGTTTTCACTTTCCCAATGAAAGAAATGGCTTTCACTCAGGGGCCTTGTGCATAGTGCTGTTATTGTTAACCAAAGCTATTAATAAAAAAATAAAAAAATAAATATATATACAATTAAAAATGTTGCCTTGCAAACATGCAAACAAACTAAATTCTAGTAAGATTACTAAAGAAGTACTAACATTTCTAAAACTAAAATTGAAATAGAAATTAAGCTAAATAAAAATATAAAATAAAACTGATAAAAATTAAAATAGCACACAACAAATTTACTAAACCTAAAACTAAAATAAAAACTGAAAATAAATTTTAGAAAATAAAGAGTTTTTTGTATATATTTTAATATAAAAATTTGTAATTTTTAAAAATAATAATCATTTGTAAAATACTAATTTTATGCAATAATTTATCATTTGTAAAGGGGCACCAGTGACACATTTGGCTTAATTGGTCCCCTGTGCAAGTAAAGACAAGATTATTAAAAAAAAAAAAAAAAAAAAAAAAAATCACTTTTTTAATCTTTTTATTAAGTCTCAAAGCTATGTATTTATAAAAAAAAAAAAAAAAAAAAAAACTTACATAAACAAAAGGTGGTTTGTGTGACATCAGCATATTTTCTTTTTAAATGCTCTGAGGCTATTTTGGCTCTAAGGAAACTGATGGCAAATGTTCAATGCAAATTAAGTGCATGTTGATAGCGCTGACAAATGAATCTGTGCAAGGTACTATAAACTCCTACATGCAATCTGGATTTGAATCACTCCCTCCCCAAATGCTCCACCATCTGACTGCCGGAGAACAAATCTGGAAATTATCATCATATGCCAAATCTCACAGTGGTCCTTACAAACATGGCCAATCTAACAGGGAAACAGTTTTAGAAATATGACACAGCGTATGAACATACCTGAAACGCTCCTGTCCTGCTGTATCCCAGATCTGGAGCTTGACAAACTTATTGACCACACTGATTATCTTCGAGCCAAACTCAACCCCAATAGTGTGATTCGAGTCATCTTTGACTGGAAGAATAAGGAAAAGACATCAGCAACAGAACAATGACGTATGTAACATTTCATAGATTTGTTTCATGATAAGACAACAGAAACTGACATACATCTTTTTTCTATAAACTGATGAAGCAGACAAGATTTTCCAGTTCCTGCATTTCCGATCACAAGAAACTTAAACAGGAAATCTAAAGGGGAGGAAAACAAAACAATAAAGTTGTTTAGTCAAAAACTGTCATACTGTCTAAATAAATAGTACAGTATAAGAATGTTACTATATCATAAGCTATTGACACTGGTCATAATCTAATCTAGACATTAAAGAGATTTGTCATTCAGGTTATATCCAAATAAATAACGGTCTTTCTATAGTAATTGTTACTGTCATTACTGTTTTAATTGACCAATCAAAGATTAACGAACACTTATATGAATGGCGTCGACAGATGAAACATATGGCAGACAGATAGCTGCTGCCTAGCTGGCACTGAACAGAGCTTGTAAGCAAATACTGTGATGAATGAGCTCGGGACACCTGCTAAAATTCATGCTATGCTGTCGATAAGAAGTGTGGCAAGAGAAAAGGAAAATTAGTCACCCTACCGTATGTCTCTGACATGACTGGTGCAGTGTTTCTAGCCTGTTTATACTGTGTTTTCTCTTTCAAGGCAATCAACAAGGATATCAAATAAAGGGAAATCCCTCAGAGGGTTTCGCGCATCCTTGTCGGAAGTTTATGGAGCAGCTACTTCCTGTTGAGATTTTCAAAATAAAGGTCAATAGTTCTTTGTAAAATTATACAAAACGCACGATCTTCTTCTTCTTCTTTGGGTTTTAACGGCAGCTTGCATCCTTGACGTTGCATTACTGCCATCTTCTGGTTCTAGTTATTTCCCATATACTTTAGTCATCATATTCTTGTCATTAGTCTTGTTTTAGTCAGAAATCAAATCAAATATTTCATTCCTTGTTCACTCCTACTGCAGTCCACTATATTCTTTACTCCACGTCCTGTTATTCCTATTTTTTCCATGTCTTTTATCATATCCATCCTCTGTAATTCATATTTTGAACAATTAATAAGCATTTGTTCTACAGTCACAGGTATTTGGCATTGGTCACAAAACCCAGTTGGATGTTTCCCCATAATATGAAGAGTGCTATTTAATTTATTATGCCCTATTCTTAATCTGGTCATAATAGTCTCTTCTCTCCTATTTCCTCTCTTATTTTCCACAGTGCCAACTCTTTTTATAATCAAGTATAAATGTCTTCCTTTTAGTTCTTGGTCCCACCTTTGTTCAAAACGCACGATTTTTCTGAAAGTAATTTAAATAAACAAAGTTTGTTAAAATATGTATTTTATTCCTGGTCGTGGGTGTTTTTTTTTTTTTAGATTTATGTTTTTGGTGTATTCGACAGAAATGTATGTAAATCTAAATGTTAAATATGTATTTTGTGTATTTTCTATTAAAACTATTTTTAAAAGTTCTAATTAATATATAAAATAGTCTTTTATACATTATTTAGATTTGGTTTACCTCAAAACGCCAAGTGCTTTCAAGTAACCACTAGGGGGTGGTAGTTAGTTATATGTGAGAGGTGCATCTGTTCTGAAAAACCATACTAACTCATGATAATTTAAACCACATTTTACAGGGATGATCTCTTTGTACCTTTCACAACTAATAAATTATATTTTGTTTTTATATCCACAATTTATAATTGTGAGTGTATGTTACCCTTACATTAACCCCAGAATCCATAATTACAACACAGACTACATAGGATTGATTAGGAAAATAGCGTGCTGGCGTCAAAACTTTCTAAATGAAATCAAGATACCATACTTGAAAGCATATCATGGATGCTTGGGCTACAGTTCTTTATGGTTGATGTAAATTGCCCTCTATAAATTGTAGACCACATGTCATTCAGTAATGACTGATGGATGTTACTACACACAAACATAATGTGGAACATATGAAACAAAGAGTATTACATAAAATGGTTTTGTTTAATCTCTCTATGGTGGTATAATCAGTTCATGATTTTCTATCATTTAAAAATTAGTTCATTTTAAATCAAAAGGCAAGAAGGTCAGAGAGTTCATAGCGTAGAGCCAACAGTTACTGTCATCAAGGCATTCCTGCTGAGATACTTAAAGCTCTTCTAGAAAATCTAATATAATTTCAACACCCAAGAACGGGGCTGCCTCCACATATCTTCTCCAGATGGCTATGCATTGGTCCTGGGTTCATTGCATAATGCCTCAGGATGTATAGGCTGCATATCTCTTTTCTATGTTCACATGTCCTGTTTGTTTTAGATCCTTCCTGGCTCCCTATATATGTCAAAGATACATGACTGAACAAAGGAATCTGAGCTCAAAGAGCTGTGTCAACATGTAAATAAACCATTCAGTTAACATGTTTTTATTTATACAGTCATGTACGCTACAAGTCAAACATTTGGACACACATACTAATGATTTTTTATTCTTATTTTCTATTTTCCACATTTTAAAATGGAAATATGGGAATTATGAAAAATGTCTAACAAATTAAAATATTTTCAGATTCTTCATATATATGTAAAGTGACACTGAAGACTAGAACAATGGCTGCTAAAAATTCAGCTTTGGCATCACAGGTATAAATAACATTTTAAAATATATTCAAATCGTAAAAACAGTTATTTTTAACTTTAATAATATTTCACAATATTACTGTTTTTACTGTATTTTTGATCAAGTAAATGCAGCATTGGTGAGCATAAGAGACTTCTTTCAAAAACATTACATTAAAAACAACAACGAACATTAAAAAGTTGTATGTATATATATATATATATATATATATATATATATATATATATGGCAGTGCACAAATTATCATACTATTGTGTGACTAATTTAAGTATATAATAATAATTTCAGTCAATTTAAGAAGGTACCATCCAGACACAACTGTAGTAAACACATGTATGTCACACTGCAGCATCCCACAAGCTTTATGTCTTGCATTTAAAAGTTCTTCCTGAGCCGTTGTGAGTTTGTGGTATGGAAAAAGGGGGGTTGCATTCATCCCTGAGGAGCTCTGCTATCACAAGAGCACAATGGTAACCAGGAAGAAGGGAAGTTAACTGTCCTTGGAATCTA
>JAFVLL020020970.1:0-24075 GCA_021397915.2 Tor tambroides | reverse complement strand
TATAAGATACCTATGTGACCTTTAACACAACGTGATGAGGGAGATACTTCAGAGAGGAGCGAGGGAAGATGAGATATAGAGATTTGTATCAACCGTACAGGGCTGTGAGCACGTCTCTTTCATTTCTCTACCGCATGAACTGGGCGGCAGGGGTACCGCGGCACTTAAAACCTGTGGCTCCGTCCACACAGAATGGCGTGAGCGATCAGAGGAATGTTTAATTGACTCCATTATTTGATCTCCAAATCACAAGGCATTCATTATCACATCTGAGGAAAAAAGTCACGCTGGCAGTATATGAAAGCACACTTTTTCTGTACAAACAACAAAGTTAAAGCCAAGCATTTTGCTCAGGTAGTACTGGGCAGGATATTATAGAGCTAGAAGAATTTTGAATTAGAACTCTGTAAATTATCTTTTTTGACACGTGACGTTGTTAAAATTTTCTGAAACTTTGGAAAAATGTTCATCTGAAAACTTGAGGCTGTAATGTTACAGGTGAAATACATTTTAATCAGCACAAGCATTTTAGACTGATGATAATAAGAAATGTTTCTTGAGCACAAAATCAGCCTATTAGAATGATTTCTGAACAGTCATGTGACACTGAAGACTGGAGTAACACTATATAATACTATATATTTAATATAAATATGCCACAAAAACTAATGTTAAATGTCAAATGTATAAAATTAAAATCTATTTGTCATTGTTCATAATGTGAGATCTGTAAAGTTTCAGTTTTAATGTTTCATGCCATCCTCAATCTTAAACTCAGCATGATGCTTCGCTCCTGCAGATATGTTGGCGAATAAGAGGTATAGTAAGTCTCCACCTCACTGAGCGTACGTGAACGCTGTGGATTAAAGCACACACGTGGGGCCTGCAGTGACCCACCATCTGACTGCAGCAGATGGCGAAGGCTAGGCACCAGATTAGAGCATCCGTCTCTAACTCATGACCTCATTCCTGCGCGTGTGCCGCAGGACGGCAGCCAAATGAAGCCATATTAGCTGGTTTGAAAAGGGGGAAGCACAGTAGCGTGATTTTTCGGATAGGCTTACAGAGACAGATGAAGAGCATTACCGCGCACTTTCGCCTCCTCAGCTGAGGCTGCGGTTTAATCCGTAGATGACACAGTTTTTAGCCTCTAATGTTGTGCCATTACATGGGTAAAAGGGACACAATTAGGGATGCTCTAAAAATGAGTAGCGACCCACATGTGCAGGGAACGGTTTGAGAGTGTCTTTGATACGAAGTAAAACTCAGTCCATTTTAAAGGTCCCCAAACTCGTATCATAATTTCGTCGAACAAAACACTGGTCCCCATTGTATTTCCTGTTATTTTCAATTTACAAGGTGATTCTGGGAGAGTAAGGCTTGTGATCTCATGGGGCAGCATTATCGTGGTTGCTTGTTTGCTTGCTGATTTTAGCTCAAAATTAAACCAATTCACTCACGCTAAACAAATCAACAACGAATGTGCCAGTGTTAAAATGATTTACGTCAGGATTGACTATATAAACAGCCATTTTCCACTTCATAAGCTTAAAGCAGCAAAAGTGTCTTGTAAACCACCTGAACAGGTGAGGGCGGTCAGCCAGGGTTTTGAGGACTTCGGGCCAGGTTTCAAAGCATCTGACGGCATGACAGTAGGACCCACGCTGCGTGTATCTTGCCAGCTCACAGCATGGCCAGACTTTCCCTTGCTGATCAAGAGTCTGGCCCATCATCTGGGCTGGAAATTACCATCCCATGACAGGCACTTAGACGGGAGGCTGTTATGTGCGCTAATGGAACATTATTTCCAATGTGGAAATGGTTGTTAAAGGCCTAAAATGAAAATTCAGTCACTAGCTACATTTCCATTACCCTCACAAATTGAAATCGCGAATTGAAAATACGTCCAAATGGAAACACGTACATTTCACAAAAATTCCCCATATATCGCAAAAAAGTTTTTACGCTCGCATGAGGTGGTTTTTCAAGCAATTCGAAAAGAATATTGCACAAAACTGCATTGGAAATGGATTTTTTTCGCATTTTACAGGTCACCTGGCGTACGTAAAAGTCACATGATCATTCTTTAATGCACTATAACCTCCAAGAAAGAAACACCTCATACGTGGCCGCTCTAAAGTATAAGCAACTTTCCTTGCCATTAATGCACATGCCTGCGGCACATTATGGCTCCGACATGGCCACCGGAGCTGATTGCAGCCACTCTAGTCAATGCTTGTGTTCATACCAGCTGCGCCACGGCACGTTTCAGAAGATACACGCATACATCTCCTTCGATTAAAAATAATGGCTAGTACGGTAGCTGTGAGATATGTAAACCTGCCAACATCTGTCACCATGACTTATCGCGAGAGGAAAAAATTGCATTGTAGTCGCATAACATGGGTGAATGGAAACGCTGTCATTTCGCAATAGTTTTTTATCGACAGAAATATCGGGAAAAAAAATTGTGGATCTGTAATGGAAACGCACCTACTAACTCAAACCCATTGTTACAAACCCATATTACTATTTTTTTTCTTCCAGCATAGAGGAATTTTAAATAATGTATTGGTCTTTCTTTTCATTTAAAATACATATAAATGAGTGTGCAAAAAGATACAAAAATACCATAAGTTGTCTATATGCACACAATATATCAAGTCCTCTGAAGTCAATTTAAGCTATCGTTAGGTGATAATCTTCCCAACTTGTGGCCATTAACTGTTACTACTAAAAAAAAATCATTGAGTCAGTGAGTTGAACTTGAGTTTGATTAATAAACAAATCAGTCAGATCTGTTTTGTGAACTGGATTGACTGATTCATTGAAATGATCCAACTCACTATTCTCATGAACTTATGAATTCCTTTTAGGAGAGATTATTTCGAAGCTTGACAGCCCTTGTGCACTTTTAAATATAATTGAAAAGAGTGGCCAAAAAACTCTACAAGGAGAGCTAACCAATGACTAATAACTTAATTTTGGTCTGTTCTTTGATGTTGAAAAGAGTGGCCAGATTTCACCTTCTGAGTTCCACTGAAAATCATGTTGAGAAACGACTTGAGCAAATAAACAAAACCTTTTCCTTTTTAAATTGAATTATCCCTTTAAGTTAGGATTTAGGGGTGTGTGTTTACAGACTGTAAATTGCTCAAAACTTTTTTGTTGGCATAGTAGAGGTGATGGACGAATCTTCTGTCTGACCTCATCTTCCTCTACTCTCTTTAGTAAACAGCAGGCTTTCCTCAAACACTTTGTGCTGACACATCTCCACAAACCCAAGCCCCCAGGGCAACAATATGACAAACCTGTCCACACACTAGAGACTCAAACACACACACTAGACTTGAAAAGCACAGTTTCCTCTCTACATCACCATTCACTCTCGTTTCCACTCCCAGTACACCCCAATAATTGTTGGTATAGATAATGATGTCATCTATTAGCTGCATCTAACATCTGACCCTAAGGGCCAAACCTTCAAATTGCCAAACAAACACTAATATCTTTACATTCACATGTTGCCTGAGAACATAGGAAACTAACGAGAGGAATGATTACAAATCAAACACCAAGAGCCACTAGGTCATTCACACGATCCAGATGCTTGCGCTGGCTGAAATGACTTTGGACCTTGCATTCATGAGACTGTATCCAACTGGACAGACATTATTTAAACACAACCCAAGGCCAGGTATACAAACTCCTAATGAGCTATGCATTAGCAACAAGCAGCCACAGGCCATGGGAAACACATGCTCCATTCACTTTTTGAGCACTAGTGTAGTATGTAATAGTGGATTTAAAAGGAATGATTCACTGTGAAAAAGATGGTTTTACAAGAAAATACTATTTCAGTCTAAGTCAGTGTGTTACTTTTAAAATTTGGAAAATTCTGCATGAAAATTCTTTCTACAGTTGTACAGTTCTTCTGTTGTACAATTCTTCTGTTTAATTCTTTCCAGTTGTACATTTCAAACCTGTGAACTATTAATTTGGCCCCAGTTGTGCGGCAGATTATTCTATCCATGTCCCAAAAAGAATACAATACTGCTAAACAATTGGGCTGCAGTTCATCCATCATGATTTAGATTGACAGTCCTGTCTGGACTTCTTTACAGTAACCTTTCATTCACACTGGCACTCTTCCCATGAACTCACTGTCTGGAAGAAGAACTAATTAACTTTCTGCATAATATGATGCTTCTAACAGTATGTTTCATTAACATAGCTCGCCCCTTAGGGCTTGCAAGATGGCGACTGGAGTAGAATATGAGCAGAGCATCACCTTACCAATATTTTTCATTTCAGTGACAGGATATTTATCATTGCAGATAGGGCTTGCCTCTGAGGATAGGACAGATTCCCTTTTGTTGTCAGAAAACAGAGTTGTTTCAGAGTCCTCCACAGAGTCTGCCCTGTTTGTGGGTTTTTGGATGAGAAGAAAGATGACTAGATTATTTGACATGACTGCTGCATTTCAACCATGACTTTCAATAACTTTTTCCAGAGGTTTATGATTACTAGATACATTTAAAAAAAAAAAAAAGAGGTTTAGAGTGTTTTCATTGCCTAACCTCATATCATTCAAAAGTTTGGATCAGTTATATATATATATATATATATATATATATATATATATATATATATATATATATATATATATATATATATCTCAATAAATTAGAATGTCGTGGAAAAGTTCATTTATTTCAGTAATTCAACTCAAATTGTGAAACTCGTGTATTACATAAATTCAGTGCACACAGACTGAAGTAGTTTAAGTCTTTGGTTCTTTTAATTGTGACGATTTATGCTCACATTTAACAAAAACCCACCAATTCAACAAATTAGAATACTTCATAAGACCAATAAAAAATTTTTTTAGGGAATTGTTGGCCCTCTGGAAAGTATGTTCATTTACTCTATATGTACTCAATACTTAGTAGGGGTTCCTTTTGCTTTAATTCAGCGTGGCATGGAGGGGATCAGTTTGTGGCACTGCTCAGGTGTAATGGAAGCCCAGGTTGCTTTGATAGCGACCTTCAGGTCATCTGCATTGTTGGGTCTGGTGTCTCTCATCTTCCTCTTGACAATACCACATAGATTCTCTATGGGGTTCAGGTCAGGCAAGTTTGCTGGCCAATCAAGCACAGTAACACCATGGTCATTGAACCAGCTTTTGGTACATTTGGCAGTGTGGGCAGGTGCCAAGTCCTGCTAAAAATGAAATCAGCATCTCCATAAAGTTTGTCAGCAGAAGGAAGCATGAAGTGCTCTAAAATTTCCTGGTAGATGGCTGACTGTGGACTTATGTGAAAACACAGTGGACCAACACCAGCAGATGCAGTGGCATGGCAGCCCAAATCATCATCATTGACTGTGGAAACTTCACACTGGACTTCAAGCAACATGGATTCTGTGCCTCCACTCTTCCTCCAGACTCTGGGACCTTGATTTCCAAATGAAATGCAAAATTTACTTTCATCTGAAAAGAGGACCACTGTAAATGGACCACTGAGCAACAGTCCAGTTCTTTTTCTCCACAGCTCAGGTAAGACGCTTCTGACGTTGTCTCTGGTTCAGAAGTGGCTTGGTAGCCCTTTTCCTGAAGACGTCTGAGCGTGGTGACTCTTGATGCACTTGACTCCAGCTTCAATAAATACTATATTAATAATGTAATTTTACATTTTTTTAATTGAATTACATTATCAATAAATAACAGTAACTTCTGCTATTAATCTTAATATTTTATTCAAACGTTTTCTCATAATTAATACTTTACAAAAATAATAACAAAAGAAAGAAAGAAAGAAAGAAAGAGAAAGAAAATAACAATAAAGAAAAATAATAAAGAAAAGTGATAAAAAACAATAAATAATTAATAAAAAAATAAAAGAAAGAAACGAAAACAGGAAGCAAGAAAGAAAGAAAGAAAAAGAACGAAAGAAAGAAAGAAAATTACAGGGAAGTGATACAATAGTCAATAGAAATGCACATTATGGCTGTATTCACAGTTACTGTTTGGGACTGACAGCAGTTGCTTACAGGTGAGAGACTTGAAAGGTTTTATTTATTCAGCAGATTAAAACATCTGCTTGAATACAAATCTGTATGAATGAACAGCTGAAGTCACAACTGCATTCAGGACACTAGAGTGACAGAATCAAAAATGGCGTCATAACACCGGGAAGTTTTATCCCAGTTGACAGCCCATTTTTAAATAAATGAGTCCAGTTGAGGCTTGTCCTATCCATCACAAAGTTAAACAACTAACAATGACTTTAAAAGCTTTGTCAGCGAGTGGAGAGAGCGCGTTTGGTGCGCGCGTCTGAGAGCTCGCGTAATCGCGCCCATGGCACTGACGGCAGCTCCAGTGGATCTTAAGATGAACGCGAATCATTTCTCCTTCTCTGTGGGTGAATTAAACCTGTCATGATTATATAGGCAACTTGATGTCCCGTGCTGTTCCGTTCATTCAGCGCAGCTTTGAATGCGGTTGTGAATCCTGACAATGTAAAGGCGTCAGTTCGGCTATATATATGCGGTTCTGACGGTTGTATAATAAAATGCTCTATGAAAGCAACTCTATGAAGTGATGTTGCCATACTAGCCTTTACCTTCGGCTCTAGAGCCTTGTTTTGTGTTAAACATGGCAGAAAAACAGTCTTAAGTAGGGATAACTGCAGGCTCGCGCAATGGGCGTGGCTGAAGGTGCGATGCGTCAACGCATTCCATGCTAATCGACGTATTTTCATAATCGTTTAATCGATGATCGCTGATTTAATCGCTGCAGCCCTAGCTTGACAGTATTCTCAAGCTTGCGGTCATCCCTGTTGGTTGTGCACATTTTCCTACCCAATTTCTTCCTTGCAGTCAACTTTGCATTTAATATGCTGTGATACAGCACTCCTTGAACAGCCTCCCCTTTCAGTAATGGCCCTCTGTGATGTACCCTCTTTGTGGAGGGTGTCAATGACCATCTTCTGGACCATTGCCAAATCAGCAGTGTTCCCCATTATTGTGGTTTCAAAGAACAAGAGATACCCAGAATTTATACTGTAGGGATGGTCATTTATTGAAACTCAAATGTAACTATTCTAATAATTTGAAATACAGATTTTTTTACTTTCATATCAAAGCTCTAATCATCAAAATTAAACAAAAAAACTTTTTGAAATGTTTTACTTTACATGCAATGAATCTAAAATATATGAAAGTTTCACTTTTTGAAATAACTTACAAGAAAAAAATGAACTTTTTCATGACATTCTAATTTGAGATGCACCTGTATATGTATGTATGTGTGTGTGTGTGTATATATGTATATATATATATGTATAAAATAAAGAATCATTTATGCTCACCAGTGCTGCATTTATGTGATTAAAAATATAGTAAAAACCGCAATATTGATTTTTTTTTTTTTTTTTTTTTTTTTTTTTTAAATTGATTTATTACAATTAAAATAACTGCTTATTTCAATATATTTACATTGTCATTTATTCCTGTGGTGGAAGATATCTGAATTTTCAGCAGTCTTCAGTGTCACATGATCCCTCAGAAATCATTCTACTATGCTGATCTGCTGCTCAAGAAACATTTTTATCAATGTTGAAAACCATTTAAAGGCCACTTGAAATTTTTGTGGAAACAGTAATATTTTTTTATAATTATTTAATGAATAGACATTTCAAAAGAACAGCATTTATATTAAGTGATTTTTTTATAACAATTTAAATGTCTTTACTGTCATTTTTGATTAATATAATACATTGTTGCTTAACAAAAGCATTAATTTATCTACTGAGCACAAACCTTTGAAATATTTATTAAGCATTTAAAACCAGAAAATTAATTCTTGCCTAAAAAATAAAATGCAGTTTTCTAGGAATCCTACTCAGCTCATGGCATTAGGGAGGCTTAGTCGGACATGTAACCCCTCCATTAGACATGCTATTTTGCTGTTTGAACAGGATGAACAGAATTGCGTGACTTTTTCAGCCACAAGCTGATTAAGAATTTATTGTAAGTCTGAGCCTAATTGTAATTGGACCGTGTGGGATATGGGAGTCTCGTGTGCTTGGTAATTGGGACGCTTTTCTTTAGGTATGAAAGAACAGCCATTACCAAACAGTTCTGATCATCATGTGTTCCAAGCAGGACGTGAAAGAAGTGATGTCACAGTGTACCTTGATGGAGCTGAGAGTGTGCTTTGATGTATTCTTGTATAATGAGACTTGGAGGTCTGAAGATTTTTCTGTAAAGAAGGATGATGGTGCTTATTCACCTTTCGTTTTATTCTCTCCATTCTGAAACGTGGCTACTCGCACAACGTACCCACCAGAAAAAAAATATCTGGCACTGAGTGCACACTCCAACGAGAGAAACGTATGCCTTCTACCAGCTTTTTAATATCTTGTCTTGACTTAGTGTTATTGCTGCCGTTCTGCATCATTGGCTGAATTTATTTCATGACTGGAAAGAATGTAAAATATTTCACATGACGGGGGCCTACAGAGGACATTTTAGGCCAATTTCCACATATTTGAAAGATTATCTGAATTAAAATTTAATTCTGTTCATTAAATAATTTCCCTCAGCATTCAAAGAAGTTTCAGATCATGAATGTTTCAATTTGTTATATTATTAGTGCTGTTTGCTAAGGCAAGCGTTACTATTACTCATACTTGTACCTCACCCTGCACTTTTACATTTATGCATTTAGAAGACACTTTTATCCAAAACGTGCATTTAAAATCAATTTATATATATGTTTTCAATTTATCTAATTAATTTTAACCAGTGTGTTCACTGAGACATAAATGATACCTCAAATCATGCGGGTTATTGAGGAGAGCTGCGTTATTTCTTCCCTAAGTGATTTAATTCATAATTTCAAAAACTGGCAAAAAAGATCCCATAGACTTGCATTGATGAAGAGTCCCAAACCATATATAGGAATTTATAGGAAACCAGAATATGATAAAAACTTGATAGGCTTTTTTGGGGGGGCTATTAAGCAACCGTCCACAACATCCTAGCATCATACACAGGAACCAGTCACATTTTCTTCAGAAGTTCAGTCTTTCAGATGTGAGCAAAACAGTGAATGCTGTGATAATGCAATAAATACAACAGCAATATGAAGCGAGACAATAAATCATAATGTTAAAGCTGTAAGTGCAGATATTATCTCTATATATCTTATTTATAGGTCTGTGTGAGAGAGACTATCTTTCACTGAAATATGCCTGAAATTCCAGGATATGGTGTTCTGTCTTTTCTCTGGGGTGAAATGATGTTAATGTAGTGTGCGTCTGTATGAGGACCGCCGCTCTGTCAAACTCTAATCACCTTGCACTTCCGTCGCTCTGGGCCAGAGTGCACTGAACCACTAATGTGAGATCGTACACCTCATTAAAACTGTCAGCGAAATATTTATCTACCCCAGCCGAGGGGGAAATGATAGTGATTCCAGCGTGGTGTATATGAGTATGTTGTCTTCCACTGTCAACCATGGCATGCTTTTTAACGCTCTACTCAGAGGCAGTCAGTGAATGATGCTAATTATATTACTTTGGCGTAGTAGTGGAGAACTCGATGGCAGGTACTGACTAAAGAGATACTGCTTTATTAGGATAGACAAGCGGGTAAATTTCTCTTAGGACTTGCGTATTTTTTCACTATTTGCAATGCTAATATACATATTTACATTTATCCAAACTACTTGAATACATACTCAAGTTTTCAAACTATTCAAATAACTGAATTAGCATGAGTGTGTGGGTGTTATTCAGTTTTAATTAGATATAATTATGAAAGATATAAATGATATATAAAATTACGTAGAAATGTCAATGATGTCACACAAGTTAATGACAGTATGTGTGTATATCTGTTCAAAAATAGGAATAGTTAGGTATGAAAGATATAACAGTAAGTAATTATGATGTATAAAATAAAACTATTTTATATAGTGTTTTTACGATAAAGAAGTTGTAGTTATTTTTGACATAGGTTTAAGAAAATTATTTGAAAACTAACTTGTCAAATCTAATTGTCAAAATGATCAAATATACACTGTAAAAAATGATCGTGATTTTAATGGTAAAAAACTCTGAAAATGCTACAGTAAAAACCTGTTAAATGGTTAACGGAAAGTTCCTGTAAAATTTACAGGGAAAAACCATAAACTGATGCTCCCAGAATTCCCTGCGTTGCATTTCAAATTCTGTTTGAATTTGCCGTTTTTTCTTTGAAATAACTGTTTCTTCTTAGTTTTTTCTTATCAGTTATGTTTATTAGGGTTGTATGTTACATCTAATGTTGTTAAATTAATGTTTATTGCATATTTCAGTTTAATGAGTCTCACCATGATGGTGTTTAGTGCTTGTGTGAATGACACTGTGCACCTTCTATATATGCTATTATTTAAAAGCTCTTTGTGATGGGCTTTGGTTCATCATGTGACTTTCTCATCACCACCTGCATTTGGTGGTTATCAGTGTATTTCAAAGGTACAAAACAGATTTCAGTACTTCAATAGGTTGGTATATTAACATTATATCAGTTAAAGAAATTACGGTACTTAATTGTAAATTTAAGTTAAAACCGTAAAACCTAAAACGTTGTTACCGTATTTTTTACGGTAGAATTCCGGCAACCACAGCTGCCAGTTTTTTACCGTAAATTTTACGGAATTTTTTTTACAGTGTAGTTTAAGTGGCCTGGCTGAGATTTTGGTACTCTCAAGATTATGTTTGTGATCGTCTGTAAATAAACTTATCCTTCCGTTCACAGGTCAGTGAGAATGCAAAGCAGGACCTGAAAGATGGTCTTGCTCTCTACAACACCGACAACAACATTGGGCTGAGAAATGCCTGGAATATCATTCAAGCTGAGGTACTCTTTGTGAAATAATGAAAATATTGTCACACACTAATATCTGGAACTTAATCTAGTGTGGTTATCATTCAAATGTATCATTGTCCCTCCACATGACAGTGGAAGTGTTGTGGCGTAACTGGTTACACAGATTGGCACGAGGCTCTGAAAGAAAAGGTGGTGCCCGACCGCTGTTGTCAAGAGCATTATCAGGAGTGTGGCCGCAACTCCACCAACATGTTCTGGACACGGGTGAGTGGACACCTGCACTTAAACCAATGATAATGTTGCCATAATTCCCCAGACCTTTAATCGCCTTGACATGTGCAGTGAACTATACACATACTGCATTTCAAATGCACGACTTTCAATTTAATCATCCCCATTTCGAATACATTTGAATTGTCGCTCTCATATTCATTAAAGAACATTTCTGATTCGAGACAGGATCAAAGAAAAAACAGAAGGTTATAACTGAGAGGATTTCTTTTATTTCTCTTTTCTGTCCTTGAAAAGAGTTATTATTAATAAATGAAAGCCAGTAAAAGCCATAGATTTAAGACATCTCTGTTGGTAGGAGCTCTAAGTGCGTCTGTAAAGTGCCAGAGTCATGTATCTTTATGTATTCCTGCTCACTTTTGGACACTGGATGCATTTGTCTTCCCTGTGGGAGCTGATTTAGCTTATGAAAACTCATTTTAATGTACTGAATATTTAAATGAGATTGTAGAGAGGGCAATGGTCTCTTGAGAGAGTATTTTTTGTGCCGTTGACAGAGCTGTACATCAGCAAATGATGTTACACGTCAACCTGTCACACTGTCTTTATCTGAAGCTTTTAGTTACCACAGAGGTACTAATGGAGTGTTTGCAGATGAGACATTTCCATTTAGTAAATTCTCAATGTTCTTTTCAAAAGCTCCTTTCATTAAAGCAGAACAAGCCATACTTGAAGTTTGCGAAGCTGCCACAAGAGAAAATTTCAAATAAATTTCACAATTTCCAATGCAGAAACCTTTGTGTTGTCTTGTAGGGAAGGAAATTACACAAGGACACATTCGTAGTCAAGTTAGTCTGAAACCATAAGCCGTTTAATTGTTGAATTTATCATCTTCCCCAGAAGTTAAGCAGCTAGCCAACAAAAGGTCTTAAATTGCTTTAAATTTACAGAACAAGAGGAATTAGTCAGAAATTTTGACATGAGGCTACTTGCACAGAAGAGTTTTGCCATATCGGAAAGTATTATATTGTATTACTGCCACAGTTTTCGGTTTTGCTGGAAATGGATTTCCTTTTCAATGCCTTAGTGTGAAAAGCAGCCCACAACACCGCCAACTCAAAGCTGTTTTTTGTCTCTTTTTTCTGCATAGCCACATACAGTATATCGCTGAATGTGCTTTTTTTTAGTCACTGCGCGTTGAAAATGCAGCCGCAGCAGTCGCTCGCTTGCACAAGCATGTGCACAAAACCAATTCCACCACTGCTGGACTTGAGCTCATTTTCCTTGGATCAGAATTAACAACTAGCAAATTAGAAAGTGAAACATGCACAATCTGTTTGTATTAGTGCTTTCACCCAGAAGATAAATCACATCTCGTGACTCTTCCTGTCTTCCAGGGCTGCTACGAGAAGGTTGAAGAGTGGCTTGAAGATAATAAGCACCTACTCGGAACCATCGGCATGTGTATCTTGGTAGTTCAGGTAAGATTGTGCGCGCTGGTGTGTTTTGCCATCACTCAGCGTGTCAAATGCAGGGGTGATAATGAGCGCGCCTGTCTCGTCTGGTTCTGCTGAAACAGTGAAGCGCGTGTGTGGAGCGCCACAGTCAGCCCAGGAGAGGAGAGAAAAGGTGAACCGCTCATTAGGGCTTGCTGATACTCAAATATATAGAAAGTGAACCTGTCGGCCCCACATGATGTCTTGCAGCGGTTTGTTAGAGCTCTAGAAAGCCTATGAATTCAATGTATTTGATTATCAGTGCAGCCTGGTCTAGTGTTTACATTCTGCAGAGGTGCTTTGCAGACAGATTTTTCCTAGAAACTAGGCAGAGACATGTTAAATATGGTCCATGCATCAACAGTAGTTTGACTATATATATATTTTGTCATGTTTGCACTTTGTCACTTTTAAAGTTAACAAACTGAATTTGAGAGTATCTCTTAACAGTTTCACAGGTAGTCAAAGTCCAAATCAGTAATTTATCGCAAGGCAGAAATACAAAATGTGGTTAAATGGTTAAAGAAGCCCACTTTGGATTTGAGGATAATAGTGCGCAGGGGGCTTTACTACGTACTTTTCTCAGTATGGACCAAGAGGTGACCGCGGGCTTGTAAGCAAACACTTGCCACGTAATCCTCCTCATGGGCTGAGCTGGGGCAAAATCACAAGTGATTTACTTAGATCTCATCCGGTAAAAGCAAGCCATATTCTGGTTTTTATTAGCTAAACTGTGCTCTGTAAGTGTTTTGTCATTTTAAATTATTAGTGGGGTTTTCTAATGCAATACTTAGGGATTTGAACAAACTTCAAAGCACCATGGTACTTTGATAGATTCCATTGTAATTTTAGATTAGCATTCATGTTTCATGAATGAAAATAAGATTCAAATTTTTTTTTAGTTAATGGAATTAATCAAAAAGTAACAGTAAAGACATTACAAAAGCATTTGTTTTTCAAAATGCTGTTCATTTGAACTTTCCATTCATCAAAGAATCCTGGAAAGAAAATAAGTAACAAACGTACCAAAAAAAAATTAACAAAATGTAACAAAAAATGTTTCTCGAGCACCAAATCAGTATATTTTGAATGATTTCTGAAGGATCATGTGACACTGAAGACTGGACCTAATAACTAATGAAAGTTCAGCTTTTCCGCCAGAGGAATAAATGGCATTTTAAATTCTATTTAAAATAGAAAACAGTTATTTTAAATAAATACATTTTTAAATCTTGAATAGTAGCAGTGTAAAAGTTAAAATACCATGGTAAAACCATGTTACAATGTCCAGAAAGCTTTATAATACTATGGTACTTTGTTATCCGTTCTCTTAAGAACGCACGGATTCTGAAAGGAATCTTTTCCCTACGGGTTTCGACCACAGCGCATCTCTAGTTGTCAGACATTGCTAGGGGCCTAGACTTCACCACTTGACTCACATTGAAGTCTGTGTGAGAGTCTGCCAAGATTTACAGTTCAGTTTCTGTGGGAATTGACAGTGTAAAGAAACAGCAGTGCGATACCTTTAAAGCTCAAAGAAGTGAGAGAATCTGATTTAATCCACACACAGAGTCTGATGGTGCTTCCTGCTCATGTGATAAAAACTGCAGGTTCTGCAGCTTTAACATAATGACTGTGGAATGTCGACCACCGCTGTGCGTTTGATGTATCAGGATGGATCTAAAAATGAACTTCAAAGAGTCAGTATATTTGCAACACATTTCCGTTTACCTCCGTGACACTATGCTCCACATCACCAAACCTCTTTTTCTGAAAAATGAGGTCAATTTTCCAAAGAGGGTCTGTATTACCTGAAGAAAGCTATCCACTGGCAGCTGCTTGGCTGATGCATGCCTCCCTGAAAGTATGTGACCTGTTTGCTGCCACCTTTATTTACTGAACAAAAAAATCAACTGAACCACAGAAAAATACAACGCTTCAAATAAACTGGCCAATGGTTAAAAATATATTATAATATAATGAAATAAAGACAAATATATTTAAAAAATGCAAATGGAAAAACATTAACATAAATTATTTATTAAGATTTATGTTGGTTTAAAAAACAGTTTGCATTAATGTTCAATTTTTTAACATTTGTTAATGCATTAGGTATTGTACTGCATTTATTAACTTCAAGTAGTACAAATTAATTTATAAACGAATGCTAATCTATTATGAACGAACATGAATTAACTGTGAGTTACATATTTATAAAATGAAATTAACTCTTGATTAATTAATGCTGTTCATTGTTGTGTCACAATATCTAATGCATTAAATAATAAATGCACAGTTATTTGCTTTCCCATCAATGAAAAAAGCTGCTTTTTGCCAGCCGGTCACATCATGGTCTAGTCCCATCATCTACCAGCAGGGGATAACGGCATATGCCAACCAACCAACCAAACAACCAACCAATGACCCCTTGAATTTCCTAGTGTTTAATTAGGAATATGTCCAATGTTTTTTTTTGTTTTTTTTTTCTTTCTCCATTGACCCAGGCCATCTGTGTTTGCTGACATATAGCTCATGTGTTTCACACTAACCTTTACATTTGGATTTTGTCATTCCAGCTCCTGGGAATGGCCTTTTCCATGACACTGTTCCATCAGATCCACAGAAGCGGGAAGAAGTATGATGCTTAACGAGGCTGTTTCTCAAGGGAGGAGCCCTGGTGCATTATGGGACAGACTCTGGAGGACAGCTCCTCCTCTTGTATCTAACTTTCACCACTGGCCAACCCCTCTTCCCATTAATTCCCCAGCTTATACCTTCCCATCCTGTATAGACTTCAGCCATGGTCTGTCTCTTTTCCACTCTTTCTCCCCCATCTGCTCATCTGCCAAAGAGACCCCGGGGACAGAGAGGAACGAGAGGACCGACTCTTGGCCAGAATCCTCCCCATGAGGCCTCTGACTTTCTTCATCTTCTCTAGAACCTTTATTTTACTCTTGAACTAACTAACGTTTGCAGGAAGGAGAATAATGACAACAAACTGTGTGGCTTTACTAATACGTAAATCCTTCTGCCCAACATATAGACGAGACGAGAAGACATCAGATTGGAAGGATGGATGAATATGAAAAGCATCCCTCATAATCACTTCCATCTACAGTGTAAATGACGACACAGCTCCATTTTAGCATGATGCGGTTTTGTACGAGACAGAAAACTTAAGACTTTTTAGTTTGTTTGTTTTGCCCCAACCCCATAATTGTCATTTTTGTGCACCTAAGGATTGGAAGAAGCCGGTACGAAGAGCTTAGCGAGGTATAACCAGGAATTTGAGTTTGTCTGTGTGTGTTGGAAACAAGCCTTTTCTTATGTTTAAAGGTTTGTGATTTGAGAACGCATCAAAACATGTCGAAAGATGATGAGAACCATCACAATCTAATGTCAGTATAATACATCAAACATGGACTGTTTTTCCATATACAGACTGTCTGATTATCCAGCTGTCCACGTACATGCAAAAACATCCTCTTTGTTAACCACTAAAAGGTCATTTCAACCAAACTGCTACTGAAACTCTGACAATGAAGCAAAGTTTTTCTAGAAGAAAATTGTTTGAAGGTTACAAAAGCAAGTAAACCAGACATGTATAAAAGGCAGAGCTTTGTGAGTTTGACCATTTCCCCATGTTTTGCTCATTGAATCCAAGTCTATACCCCAAAGAATGTTGAGACAGAGCCTAATGATGCAGATTCCACATAGTTCATGTTTCCAGGACAGTAACGTTTATTTTTGGAAGACTTAAAGAATGAAATTTCATGTCAAACCTGTAGGACTGACTTTCTTCCATGGAACACAAAAGGGAATAGTTTGAAGAATGTACAACAAAAGCAGACCTGATGGTTTCAAACTCTAAAAAGAAGGGGAAAATAATGCAATAAAAAGGCATATGACTTCGACTGGTGCTCTACAGTATTTTTCAAGTTTTCTTCACTTCAAAACTTTGGAACAGACTCTTATTTGTGCATATGCATATTCAAACTTAGTGTCTAAATATGTACTGTATTTCATCAGGTTTGATGTTACTGATACTTGAGTGTCTTACTTTTATTATGTAAATGTGCTGAGCTGCAAGACGGTTTAAATGTGGTAATTTATAGAACTTTGTGATTGATTGGGCGTTCTAATTCTGCAGAAATGTTCTGTGCACGTGTATTACATGTGGGCCAGATAATGACTTAAATTTGTGGTCTGTTGTCCTTTTGTGTCCTACGGAAGAAAATCACAGGGTGCAGAGTGACATGAGGGGACAGAAATTTCTTCAACTATTTCCTCAAAGTATCCTTAGCAGGAAATCTAGCACTAAAACCAACCCAACAGAACTGTGAACATTGTCAGTACTGCTTCATTTCAAGATATAAGTCAAGTATAAAAGTTAAACCGCAGAGCATAACCAAATACAAGCACAGTCATAAGTGTTCGTTATAATAGTAGACTGTAGTCCACCAGCCATAATTCATCTAGAGAAAGAGTGTCTGCAGTGTTTCTGTTTCCGCACACCTCAGCTTTATAGCCTGTGCTGTTTTTCTGTCTCTCTCGGCTCTTTTCTGTCTCCATCTGTCTTTTAGTTTCAAGCATCAGGCTGGAACGGTTACATTCCTGCTGAATGGGGTGATAACGCTTCTGTATCACACAGCCTAAAGGGACTTGCTTCAAAGCAAATGCATCTTGACAAGGAAGTTTTGAAGTGAAAGTGTGTTCGCCAGCAGACAGTTTTTAGGGGTTTAAAATCACTGAGCAATAGATGAGGCGTGATGATGGCTGAGAGACAACCAGAGTGGGGTCATCTGATGGTCTCCAATCCAGACTGTCACCGAGACCACGTGCCGTCCCTTAAGAGCTCGGCGTTGTTAATGTGTGACCGAGAGGGACGTAATAGAGCACTCGAGATGGAGAGAAAAATAATCCCACCTCTCATCCCATCAAACACTCACTGACACACTGTTTACTGTATTTGAGAAAAATTGCTTTATATTAAGAAACAGTTGGGACCAGAAGCGACAGCTACTTCTAACGCT
Organism: Tor tambroides; assembly: GCA_021397915.2. Lineage (NCBI taxonomy): Eukaryota > Metazoa > Chordata > Actinopteri > Cypriniformes > Cyprinidae > Tor > Tor tambroides. The sequence continues at coordinate 6,437 of JAFVLL020020970.1, read as the reverse complement.
CATCCTGTGTTGAAATGGAGGGGAACGAGTGCTTCTGCTCTGGATGAGCGCAGGAACTCTGTCACTGAACACTGCTGCTGCTATAAGAGCCACCTGTGGTTATTACGATAGTGGAAAAAGTAAAAGACTGAGAAACTGCAGACTCAATTCACTCACACTCTGCCTGCAAGCATTTAAAGTCAACATGAAGCCAAAATTGACCCCATTTATTTTTTGACCTTTTTGACAACAGTTCTTTCTGGTCATTTTACCAGTAATTAAAAGCATTCATTTAATGTTGGTTAACTACTAAATGTTACAAATAATTAATAAATAATTTTAGCTTCATCCTGTCCAAACCTACATGTGATTTAATCAATGAACACATTGTTTTACTCATAAATGTCACATTATAGATGTAAAATGGGTTGTCAAGGGTGTTTCATGTTGGCTTTAAGGGATTTGTGCTATGAGGCATTTGTATCAGGAGGACTGAAACCTACAGCATTTTTCAATCAATTCCGCATGTTCAACATCACTGGCAAACAGAAACAATGCAAGAAATGTTCTAATATGCAAGCCTGTCTCCAGTAGGCCAGTCAACATTACCATCATAAATGAAAATGTTTTTTGTGTGTTACGCTTGGTGGTCTGGCTTCAAACCCATTTTTGTTTCAAGAACACCGTGGAGTTAGTCAATACTAGCTCTGATTAGGTTTGCACTGATGCGCTCCATCTGCTCAGTGTGCTGTCTCTAACCCTGCCGCGCTAAACTTCAATGACATGTCCCAACCCTCTTATCTGACTGATTTACAAACTTTGGCCGCAAAATTGCATCCTGTGAACTAATCCCATGTGTAAGCTTTCCAAGGTTAGGAATTGTTTGAGTTTGGAAAGATTTTTGGTCCTTGTTCCCATGTTTTTAATTTTTGAAAGATGTCCTTAAACCCATCTCTCACTGTTGTTCGTCTTTTTCAAAAAGTATATACCCATGTATATACAATACCCATTTTTCCTTTATATTTTTCCACTGTTACAGGCCACATTGTGTATTTAAATCTGAAATAGTCATATCTTGAGTTGTTGGTGTTGAACGACCAACAACAGTTTGGCATTAGCAATTTTAATTTTTACTGCTTTTCTCTTCTTTTTTTTCTTTTTTTTAATTTGTTTTGCAATGCATTTGTGTCAAGCTTAATGCACATAAACATTTCACTACGGATCATCTCATAAACCATTGCAAATGTGTATGACATCTGGGGCATATCTGTTTAATATGCAACGCAGATATTGCTTTTTGCTAACTGTCTAAATATGTCTGTCAAATATCTAAAGGTGCAAGAGAATCTCAGTGCTTGATACTCCAACACAAGGATTGTAATGTCATTTTTTTTAGTTGTTCTTATTTGTACATTGTTCATTGTTGTATGTTGTCATTGTTTTGTATCATATATTTTGTCACGTATTGATTTTAAGGGTGTGCTAAGCATAGATTGATACATTTTGAATGATAAATCTTAGATTTCTATTCAATTTCTCAGATTAGAATTAATTTATGTTTGGTTTTCATCTGTGGATACTATCATGCAGTAGTAGTAGTTCATTATTAATTGCCCAAATTTATTGAAGATGGCTCACAGAAATTCATATCTCCAGAACATCTAAAAGCTTGCACACCCATGCCATCTGATTGTATATTTTGGGATATTTTTTCAAGTCACTGAAACTAATTTTGTACCCACTTCATTTTTCATTTGTTTTCTTTTGTTTTTGTACCTATTAATTCAATAATTAAGTTGTAGATCTGAATGAAATGTTGGCATTTGTTGGTCCTGAATTCTGATATTTTAATGGACAGCGTTGCAGGGACGAGACAGCTTTTTATTGGTGATCTAAATGACCACAGCACAACTAATTGAAATATTGACTTTGTTCTCCCATTAATAGACACTGCCATAAAATGATCTATTAATTTGGTATGCTTGGGGTAAAAAAGGGATCTAAAAGTTCCATAATCGCTGTCATATCTGTATTTTTGTACTGCCATCCTAACCACCACCAGTAAGCTGCATATACAAGCTGTAGAAACGTATGCTCTCGAGTGGTGTGTTTAATGTAGTGTCCTGGTGAGTGGCAGTTATCAGATATCTTGTGAACCCAGATTTGTCCTGTGGAGTATTTTGCTACATGTAAAGCACTATAAATATATTAGGTGGTGCACTAAATTGCATTCTTTAAATCCTACTATTTTTTAAATAAAGGAAAGTGTGTTGCCAAAGCCCCTTGAGAATGTTATTTATTGCCTTTTTCATTTTTAAACACACTTATCAGAACACGGCCATTTTACAGTCGAGATGGCATTTCCATTTCATCATCTTATTTAAATTTGGTCACACAGAATAATTGTATTTAACCCTTGTATCATGTGTGAATACAACATACAACACTATGAAATGGATGGATATGATTTGGATATGTTGAGTCAAAAAATAAAAATGTAACACCTGTTACCTCCAAAGTCAAAAATAGCTCTTAAAAACTGTATAAATATTGCATAGTATCATAAAATCCCCTCAAAATTCTAAATAATAAACAAAAAGTATTATAGAACATATGTATATAAATTACATTATTTTCCTGGAAAGAAAAGAAAAAGTTGTGCAGCTGTTAACTGTGAAATTGTGGGTCAAATTGAAAAACCAACTCTATTTCAAATTGACCTGCAACATAAGGAACCAGTAAAACCGCTGACAAATTTCATTGTCACGTTGTCAAGATGGTATAAGGTTGATCAAAAATATATCAAAAATAGTTATCAGTGTTATTAGTCATAATACACATAATTAGTTTTCGCTAAAGATCAAAATAACCTGTGCCTTTCTAAAACCATCTATGCTTTAATACAGAAAGCTTTGTATAAAGTGAAGTCATTAGACATTGCAAAGCAATGCTGTTCTTAGCCGGATCAATACTCTTATAGCTACAGTATATTTTGAAAGCGTCTGAATGTGGTAATATGAGTATTATGATAGACTATACTGGATCCATATCGCATGCAGCGGATGCACCCAGTGTATTTGTGGATTAGGTTGGAAACAAACAAATCAATGTCTTGGATCTCACGAAGTACACTGCTCTGTCTCCAAACTTTCAAAGAAAATCCTTTCAGGGCCTGTAGCAATAAACCTGTGAGAAAGACTCTCAACAACTCAATTGATTGTCTTTCGGCTCTCGTGAATAAAGTATTCAATGAGCTTTACAGATGCAGTCCAGAGAAACAGCAGAGCTCCCAGTGGGAAAAGCCAGTCAGACAACCAGCAGAGCCCAAACTACTCCTGAAACTGCAGTTTCACGATGGGTCATTTATATTTAGAATGGCTTTCCGGCAGTAGAGAGCGCTTGTGCTGCCTGCCCTGGTTTCACAGTCCTTGATCTACCAAGAGTCCCGCAGCAGCCCCGCTAATAAAATCATCACTTTGAACCGAAAAGCAGGCAGGTGACAGTCTGATTCATTGAAGTCTCAAGGTCTCTTTTTCTTCTGTCTATTATCACCCGCCGTTATATCTTCTCATACTGAGATAGAGGAGAATATTGTAGAAACTAGAACACCGAAAAGCCTCGTCTATTTTGCCTAACTGCAAATTCTTGCCCTGGCCGTACTGGTGATAGAAAACAATGGAACAGAGCTTTCAAAGCATCCAAAGGAGGCTTTTGTGTAACATGGTGCTCTGGCCATTTCCACAGACACTAATGTATGTGGCTCGTCAGACCACATGTACAACAGCTGTTGCAGTCCATTTCAGGCTATAGCTGCGGACCGAAGCACACATGGTGGATGGTATATCCCTTTGGCCTGGCCTGATTTTTTTAAAATCTTCAGCCTCTAAAAATCTGCTATAATGGACAGGCAGGTGAGCCTTACCAGGGCGGAAATGTTCTCTTTCGTCAACCCTTGGATTCGGTACTTCCTGTTCTTCTTCAGCTTTTTATTCTGGGTAAGTGAGGCCTCTGACACCAGCTCCAAATGTTGTTTTGCTGAGGGAGAGGACATTTCCAGGCCGCAGAGCACAAGCTCTTTGGCCAGCTTTGAAATGAATAAAACATCAGGGGGTGTAATTTAGTCTTTTCAACAGACTCGCTGTTGCAATTGTTCTGCAACTGTGATGTTTTCAACACAACCCGACTCAATTCAGAGCACTCTATTTGCATACAATTGCAAGGAATTTTATAGCTATGAAAAGAGTAAAAATACCACTCTCCAGCATGTAATCGCGGAATATGATGCAGCGGAAGGCTTGAATCCCCCAAAGAAACGTGCAATCATAACAAAAGCATCTGTTCTCATGTTCCTCTTCTGTTCGTAGTGTTTGTGTTTTATCAGTGCATTGACTTTGATAGATCTGTCTGCACAGATCTGCCATTCAGAATCAAGTGAATTGCTCGCGCTGCAGAATTTGCCTCGGATTATGCTTTTGTTTGAGTGTCTCAGGCTTCCTTTAAACTTCCCATTGGATTTAAAATGTTCTGTATAGGATGAAAACACAGCATTTCAAAAAGCATCTTGAAAAGACCCTCAAACTCTACCTAAACCTTACTGAATATTTATATTATATATTGGCCCCTGCAGGCCCAGTTTGTTTGTTTATTATTTATTTATTTATCATTCTTGGAAAAATTAAACATTTTATTTTTAAGATATTTTATTTTTAATAAAACATTAACATTTAAATTTATTTCCTTATCTTTATTGATTCTGGGATCAGTAAGTTTTTTATATATATAAATTAATATACTTTTATTCGGTAAGTATAAAATTGCATTCATTTTTGTGAAAGTAGAGACATTGATAATATTTACAAAATATATTTTTAAACTTTCTGTTCATCAAAGAATCTGGAAAAATGCATCATAGTTTTCACAATCATATTAAGCAGCACAATTGTTTTAAGCCTTGATAATAATAATAAGACATGTTTCTTGAGCTGCAAATCAGCATATTAGAATGATTTCTGAAGGATTATGTGACATTGATGACTGGAGTAATGACGCTGAAAATTCAGCTTTGCATCACAGGAATAAATTATATTTTATATTATATTCAAATAGAAAACAGTTATTTTAAATTCTGAAACTATTTCACATTATTACTGTATTGTGTTTTTGATCAAATTAATGCAACCTTGGTGAGCATAAGAAACTTCTTTTAAAAAATCTTTAATCAAATAAAATTGCTTCCATGAGTATCACAGTTTGAGCAAAACATCTCTGTTAGCTATCTAGATAATTTATTGCCATACTATTGAACAAACCAAAAACTAAAAGTTTCTGACAAATAATTGATTCAACATTAAAATAAATGGAAATGGAATAAAAGCCACACACTGTGCATTCACATCATTTTAAACTCACATTACCAGCAGTTGCCGTCACTCATAACGCCTCAAATCGCCAACTCTCATTGAAAATAAATGATCTGCGGACTGTGATTGCCATTAATTGTCTTTTGTGAGAGAGTGTCGTGCTGGAAATGTGAACGGCACTGCCAAATCACACTTTCACACTAAACCAATGTTTGTGCACAACAGATGGACCTCTGGACGGAGTGTGACGCATAATCCATCAGTCTTTCGTTCCAGCCGCACTGGCTTGCTGGGTTTTTCAGAAAAGCACAAAAACCACGTATTTCTCCACTGCACCAAAAAGGCCTCTGAATGGCTCTTTAACCTGATTCCTTGTAGTTCATATGCAAGCCAAGTACATAGATGCTCTCCAAGTATTGTCATTGAATCTTAAAGAGCGAGATGATAGGATTCAGCTGCTTTTATAAACTCAGGTGGAAGACTCTTCAGCTGCATAATGGAACTGCAGTGGCACTCAGACACACAAAAAACCCTTATACTGTACCGCATGGTGACTTCAGCAATATTACCAGCACTGCCAACAGGGTCTCAGGACCAGGCTATTGCTCAGAGACTCTTACCCTTTAGCTCTGGAAATGTGGCCTCTGATTAAAGTAATAATAATAATAACCAGTAATAATATGTGGAGAAACCAATATAATCCAAAATAAAATCCAATAATCCAATATAAAACCACTTTAAATGTCTGAATGTGATTTCATTAGATAAAACAATATCAAGTCAAGTGTCATCTGAAATCATTCTAGAGATTTTCCCAGAACAAACTTTGTATTTCAGAGCTATGTTTTCAATAACTTATAAGCAACTGGTGTGAGGATGATTTTTTATTATTTTTAGATTTATGTCTGCCCTCCTCATATTGTGTGCGTGTGTGTGTGCGTGTGCGTATGTATGTATGTATGTATGTATGTGTATATATATATATATTTACACTGCTCAAAAAAATTAAAGGAACACTTTGAAAACACATCAGATCTCAATGGGGAAGAATATCATGCTGGATATCTATACTGATATGGACTGGGTAATGTGTTAGGA
>JAFVLL020020967.1:0-25450 GCA_021397915.2 Tor tambroides | reverse complement strand
ACTAAGTGCAAATAGCAATGGATTCTATTTACACTAAGTGAAAATAGCAGTATTTTTTAACGATATGCTATTTACACTAAGTGCAAATAGCTATAAATTCTATTTACACTGTTAAAATAGCAAGATTTTCTGATATTTATACTACTTATTGCAAACAGTGGCAATTATCTGCACCTCAGTATTTAGTGCATTATAAAACAGTATGCAATAATAATGTATTGAGTGTAAATTATCATTTTAATTCAAATGATTTAATGGATGCCACCTTATTGGGACAATAAAGCCCTCCCTACACCTACCCTAACCCTACCCGATACTTTATTTTCAGCTTTTTGATTATTTCCTTCATTTTTATTGAAAATAAATGCCTTTCCGATGTGATATGAGATTTGAAAAGGGAGAAAAAAGTTCGGCAAAAGGCAAGTTCGAACTCGTGTCGATTGTGTTAAAAAGCACACACTTTACCAACTACGCCACTGAAACTGATGTTTGATGAACGTCTTTTTTCAGTGTTGACTATCCCAAACAGACTTTGGTGGGTGGAGTTAGTGTAAATAGCCTCTGCCAACAAGGTGGCTATTTGCACTTAGTGTAAATAGACACTCCGTTTTTTTAATATACGCTTTTTCTAAAATGCCTGTTTTTATCTTCATTTGATATTCATTCATAGAATCCACTAGATGCATTTAGTAGCCAAATGGTCTAGCTGGACCATGCCAATGAGACCTGACCCATGGATCACAAAATAATTATATAGTAACAACCAGGGGTGGTTTCTCCATTATGGGGCAACAGGGCAGGGAGGGATTTTTTTTCCATCACATTCAACCACAGTGTTACGCTAAATTTCACTGTTCTGACTGTTTGTTCTGCCTCTGGATAAATAGTCCATTCAGCGTCAAGTCACATTGTGGAGTACCATCCCCTTTTTGGACAATTCACTTTGGCCAAGAATCGCCCAGGGCTGCGTTTCCAAAAAGCATTGTAAGCCTAAGTTGATCGTAGGTCCATTGGGTTCAACGGGTCTACGATGTACTTAAGCTTACGATGCTTTTGGAAAACGCAGCCCAGTTCTCATAGACTTCCATACAAGTTTTATTTATTTTTTTTTTTCCTGAACTGTACTGCAATGCAATCTCTATGAGTTCCGGGAGGGCTAGCACTAACGTGCTTTCATCATCATACATAACCTTAACTTGTGCAGCGATTGGTGGGAACAAACATACCTCTCTTAATAAGAAATATGAAGTCAGGACTAGTTTGCGTGGGCTGAATAAAGCAAGCTAGTATCTCTCCAGTAACATTTTGATGGATGATGATTGTAATGGAGGTAAAGATGATGTGACATACAGGAGTTGTGCATTATTAGTAGGGCTGGTAAGCGGTTAAAATTTTTAATCTAATTAATTACATGATGTGGCAATTAATTAATATAATTAATCGCAAATTAATCGCACATCAAATTTGGCTGAGAAATCACTCCCAAAAGATAATTTAAAGTCATTGTTGTGTAAAGCATCAAACAGACATTACAAAAAGTAGCTTCAGCAAGAAATATTTTGTTTGATTCAACATAAAATGCATTACATATATACTTTTGGACCATGAGGGTGAGTAAATGATGACAAAAAATAATAATAATAATAATTTTTGGGTGGGTGAACTACACCTTTAATAATTTTTATAATTATTATTATTATTATTACTATTAATTATTTCTTTAATGAAATTATACTCTAAATAATAAACTAAAACTGCCAGTAGGTGGTGGTAAATGTCTTAATGATTAAGTCATTGAGTCATTTATTCATTCATTTGATTCGTTCAAATGGCTGATTCATTCAGAAGTGAAGTAAATGGTTCTCTTTATGGATGGTCCATTGAATCATTAGGCTTGTCCAACTTGAAGCGGATCATCACCGTCAGACCAATTGGTGTGTGACATCAAACTACCGTGGGAGCGATTAGAGAGCAGAAGGCTCCATTTGAATCCCTCTCGCGGTACTTTGATGTCATACACCGATCGATCTGTGCAGCGCCGCTTCAAATCCAACGAGCCTAATGGCTAAATTGAGCAAACAGACAACTGTCACACCCCTGAACCCCTGTAGTTTCTGTCTTCTGCTCTGGTTTTGTTCCTGTTTGCCCATATTTGGTTCTGTTCCTGTTCTCTTTAGTTCATTAGGTCATTATCTTGTTTAGTTCATTATCAGTTTACCTCCTGCACCTGTGTTGCCCTCATTAGTTGCCTCATTTAACCCTTGTGCATCAATAAAAAAAAGTTACACTTAGGTGCATAGTGGACAAAAATGTCCACGTCAAAAAAACGGTCATAAAAATTGGAAGCTTGGGAGCACAGACTTCATTTTGCTCTCATTTTAAAGAAGACCCATGGCAGATTATTGTTGAAGTAAAAAAAAGTTTAAAAAGTGAAACCAAAAAAAAAAAAAAAAGTTATACAGGTTAATTTTATGAAAATGATTTATGAACAATATTTTATATTTATTTTATGAATATTTTCTATATGAAACATGTTGAACTGTAAACCTGCTAGGAAATCAAAGCCATAAATCTAAACAAGTTGTGTTCCAAATTTGAGGTTGATATCTCAAAAAATGAGCTTCCAGTAAAATTTTGTTTGGGCGCAGTACCAACTTTTCCCCATTAGATGCCAGCAAAACTCTGCTGGTGCACACAGTGGTTGGATTTGGGATTTACAGTAGAGTTTCTCTCTCTCAATTTTTACAAGAACACACACGTACACACAATTTTTTTTTTAAGACACACATATAAACCACACTCTGACATCTATACCAACACACCCACACAATTATAGCTGCATTATTTTCCAATTGGCTCTATAATATGCAGAAGCAGAAAACAGGAATAAAGCAAGTATTTGCTTTATAGACCCTTTATAGACCAAACCTGAAAAAATGGCACCATCTGGTAAAAAATTTAATTTTGAAGTCTTGCCAACAGAATGAAAGCCTATTAACAAAAATTGCATCATTTTACAGTTAAACGGCACTGCGATGAAAAATAGCGGTTTTAATGGATTTCAATGGGGACATTTTTGTCCAAAAGGAACAATTTTGTGTACCTAGTGCATAAAATTTTTAAGCTTGGGAGCACAGAGTTAAGTTTGGTCTCATTTTAAAGAAGATCCATGGAAGATTATCACCGAAGTAAAAAAAGTTTAAAAAATGAAACCAAACAAAGTTATAGAAGTTTAAGTTTATGAAAATGCTTTATGAACAATATTTTATATAAAATATATATTTTATGTTACATGTTGAACTCTAAACTTGCTAGAAAATCAAAGCTATAAATCTAAACAAGTTGTGTTCCAAATTTAAGGTTGATATCTCAAAAAATGAGCTTTCAGTAAAATTTTGTTTGGGCGCAGTACCAAATTTTCCCCATTAGATGCCAGCAAAACTCCTCTGGTGCACACAGTGGTAGGATTTGTGATTTACAGTAAAGTTTTTCTTTCTCAAATATTACAATCACACACACACAATTTTTTTTTTTTATGACACACATACAAACCACACTCTGACATCTATACCAACACACCCACACAATTATAGCTGCATTATTTATCCAATTGGCTCTATAATATGCAGAAGCAGAAAACAGGAATAAAGCAAGTATTTGCTTAATAGACCCTTTATAGGCCAAACCTGAAAAAATGGCACCATCTGGTAAAAAATAGTAAAAAATTAAATTTTGAAGCCTTGCCAACAGAATGAAAGCCTATTAACAAAATTTGCATCATTTTACAGTTAAACGGCACTGCGATTAAAAAATAGCAGTTTTAATGGGTTTCAATGAGGACATTTTTGTCCAAAAGGTGTTGAGTGTTTCACTTTGTAATATTAAAATTCCAATAAAAATACACACCTGAGCCAAAATTTATGCAGTTAGCATCAACACAGGCAAAATTATCAAAAAAAACAAAACTAAAATGGACAAAAATGTCCATAAAGGTGCACAAGGGTTAAGCTCACTCCTTTGTTCAATGCTCTGTCGGTTATTGTTTATGTTACTGCTGTTGTGAGCCTGTCTCCATCATCTTGGATTACTTTTAAATATTAGAGAGATTATTTTCGTCTTCGTGTGTCGCTCCTCGACCTGAGTGTGACAGAATAACTGACCAAAAGAGAAAGTAACGCGCCGTAATCTACCCCGTTTATTTTTTCCCGTTTTTTCCCAGTCCTTTTGTTTTATGGATTACGGCGCGAAATTCACGGCCGTGGCTTGGGAGAGCCACGATTTTTTCCGTTTTTGACGTCTTACTGTCACCGCCCCCCATGATGACGAGATATTAAAGTCTCTGTTCTGGATCGGGGCAAATTTCCATCACTCCTTTGACCTCCCAGACACCACGGGACTAAGCTGGAGGGAAGCTATCATCCGGTGTCTGGAGAGCGTCCGCCCCCGATCCAGAACAAAGCCCAACTCAGAGCCCAGCCAGGCATCACCCCGCAGTGCGGAGCTGCCAGAGCCCACCGCAGACGGAGAGCCAGAGCCTGCCATGGTCATTGAGCCATCGCCATTGGGAGCAACAGAGCGGACGACTGCCCCGGAGCCTGAGCCTGAAATGTCTGACCAGGTGCGAGAGCCGACAGTACAAGCGACGGTGGAAATAGTTATGGAGATCGCGGGGGTGAAGGAAAGCCCCGCCCACTGCACTACCACTGAGGGTGAGCATACCCCGGACTCTGAGGATTTAATAAACTTCGATGTGGATATATATAGTGATATGTCCTGTCTTCTGCTATCCTCTGAACCTCCTATCTGCCCTGAACTATCTGACTGTATGATAATGACCACGGAGATCGTTTCCCTGTCCGCTGTGCTCCCGCTATTGGGAGTTGCGATCTGGTGTGTGTGGGCAGCACACACCATCCCAGAAAGCGCTGACACGGACAAATTTACACCCACCCTCCCTCTACTGCCTCCTCCTTTCATCCCTGAGTCAGCTCCGCCACCATCGCATCCTGTCAGCCCGTCTGCTCACCCTCAGCCCATCATCTGTGCGGTGGGATCACCGCGGGTCTGCCAGTCTCCATCGGTGTCGTGGCTGGAGGATCCCTTGTCTCCGCCTCCAGCCTCTGAGTCCTGGACTCATCCTCGGCCCTTCGATCCAGCAGCTCCACCATGAGTCCTAGCTCCCTTGTCTCCGCCATGGCCCGTCAGTCCACCAGCTCCACCGGGCTCCCTCGTCCCTCCGGCTCCGCCTTGGTCAATCATCGACCATCCACCGCCTCAGGACTCCACTCCTCTGGCTGCGCCTCATCCCTCTGTCCCACCGGCTCTGTCAGGCTCCTCCTTTCCTCCGACTCCACCTTGGTCCTCTATCGCTCTGGCTCCACTGCAGCCTTGCGGATCCCCGCCTCTGCTCCATCTGCTCCGCTTGGACCTCCAGATCCTCCCCATCGCCCTGGCTCATCGGCTCTCCGTCTCCGCCTCCGGCTCCTCCACCACCTGCTCCACCACTGTCGGTCGGCCCCCTGGAGTCATCAGCCCTTCCTCCACCATGGCTCCTCCCTTCGTCAGCTCCAGTGTGGGCCACCATCATGGCTACGACCTGGGTCCCGCCTGGCTCCTCCTGCTCCAAGTTCCTCCTGTCTCCATCCTGGCTCCTCCCTCCATCTGATCCGCCCTGGCTCCTCCTGTTTCCTACCTGGCTCCTTCCTCTATCGTCTCCACCCTGGACTCCGTTTGTCATCCTCCTCCCTGGAGACCGTCCTCTGCCCAAACCTCCACCTGTCTTGTCTGCCTGCCTTCCTACCAGCCCTTTGCTGTCCCCTGTCACCATCCCACATCTACTCCTTTGTCCTCCTCCAAAGTCCCCCTCCGTCCCTCCCTTTTTTTTTTTACTTCCGGCTTCGCTACTGTTCGGACGCTCTTGCTTACTGCTCTGCACTTAGGTCCCTATTTATGTGCTTTTCTCAGATTTTTCTAAGATTTTAACTTCAGCAGATCAGCACAGTGCTCAAACACATTTTTGAAAAAAGAAGACTCTTTGCCTCCCACTGCCAGCAGCTTACATTCCAGAGACGGGAAAACACAGCTGTCTACATTCAAACAGACGAGAAAGAAAATGCCTCTTGTGGAATCTACTTGCTGCATGAACTGCCATAAACTGCTACAAAGGATTGTGGTTCTTGAAACAAAGTTACTTGCTGGACTTCCAAAACAGGCGGAACACACAGCAGATCATCATCATGGACCCCCTCAGCATACAGCCGGTGAGTCCTCTGCCACAATGCCAGGGCCCAAACCCTCTTCCATCTGCTGTAGGTGAACCAAAAACAACTGATAGCAGCTCTCAGTTATACGTGTCTGGAACCCGCTATGATAGCAGCAACATTCGCAAATGTTTACAGAACAAGCGGTGAACCCAGTGTGCCTGTAGCTTTCTCTATTATCACGTGATAGAAAGTCTAAGGCCTTCTCAAGCCGTACGGCTGACCCATCTAATCTGCGGCCTATTATGCATCAAACTAAGATTGCTGTAGAGACACAAAGTAATGCCATCAAGTTAGCATTTTTAAACATTCACTCACTAAAAAATAAATCATTTATGATCGATGACTTAATCACAAACAACCTGGATTTTATGTTTTTAAATGAAACATGGCTAGAAGACAGCTGCAGTGCAACAGTCCTCAATGAAACAGCCCCTCCTAACTTTACTTTTATAAGTGTCTGCAGGACTGTTAGGAGAGGTGGAGGTGTAGCTGCTCTATTTAAAGATGTCTATCAATGCAAGCAAATGTCATTTGGTCAGTACTTGTCTTTTGAATATCTAGGGATTGTGCTGAAAGGTGCTCCACGCATTCTGTTTATCATTATTTACAGGCCTCCAAAATACTCTCCAGCCTTTGTTGAAGAGTTCACAGAACTGTTATCAATGATTTCCTCAGAGTTTGACAGTTTTGCTATTGATATAATATATTGATATAATCCTGCGGGGATTCACATAGATAATGCAGAAATCAAAACTACAAAAGATATAACTGTTTTAAACACTTTTGACCTGATTCAGCATGTGCATGGACCCACACACAATCAAGGACACACTCTAGATTTACTCATCAGTAGGGGTCTGAACAGTTCATCCATTGTTATTAAGGGTGTAGCACTATCTGATCACTTCTGTATTTTCTTTGATATATTGATCTCTGTTACCACTGAATCCAGATCTGCCTCTGTCAGAAAGAGATGCATTAACGAGAACACTGGTGTTTGGTGATGAGTTTTTGGCTCAAGGTCTGCATTTACAGTCACACCAGAGGTGTTAAACTGGGATTAGGACTTGGTTTTATGCAGACCAGTCAAGTTCTTCCACACTGACTGATTCAATAATTTTCTTTTTGAACCTTGCCTTATACACAGAGGCATTGTCATGTTAGAATAGAAAAGGGTCCTGTCCAAACTGTTGCTATAATATTAGAAGCACACAATTTCCTAGAATATCATTATATGCTTTAACATTAAGATTTGTACTCATAGAAGTTACTAAAGTAGTCAAACCTGTTCATTAGAAGGGGGCGACCCAATACTTTTGGCAATATAGTGTACGTTTTACCAATTGAGAGCAAAGAATAAGATGCAGTGAGACGTGAGTATCAATACAAAAATACACTTTATTATAAGAGCATCAGTAAAATTCTCAAACACACCACAAGATCATAAAAATAATTCTCCATGGCCAGGCTTAGCAGGCTGCAACTCAGGAGGTCATCTAAACCCACCTGAATTTCACTCCAGATCAAACACCACACGCACACATACACTGTAATGGAAATCGTGCCAATCCACACGGCACCCTGTGAAACACACACCACCCAAGGAAAGTGGCTAGCCTCCCCTGCTCCACACTGAGTCCTTATTGGCTCCTGAAAAAAAGAGATCAGGAACACATTAACCAAAAATTACAGAAGAGAAGTTCACTAAATAATACAAAAAATAATAATCAAACGATTCAGAGACACTGGATGTAGTCACTTCAGTACTCAGGTCTCTCAACGGCCCAAGATGCAGCAGAAGCGGATAGCAGTGCCTGATAGGCACCAGAACAACAAGGCAGAAAATGGAGAAAAAAAAAATAAATAAAAAATATATAAAAAAAAAAATAAAAAATAAAAAAAATAAATAAAAAAAACTCTTTACCATGACATCATATTCCACAAAACAAAACAGAAACATAAGTAGACAATCATAAAGCAGCAAAATAAAGTTAACCAAAAAAAAATAACAGAAATTAACAAAGTGAATTAACACTGTTTACAAAAGAAACCCAAACTACAAAGAAAACAATACAGTGCAACGCCAAATGAAAAAAAATAAATAAATAAATAAAAAAAATAAATAAAAAAATAGCTCTTATGCTTGAAAGCAATAAAACAAATAAACAGCCTGGCAGAAACGCCAAGATGTAGTTGTCAGGCCAAACGACCCGCAAAGCAGCAAAGCCGTAAGTGACAAAGTACACTGTCCATAATCAACAGAAAGAGAACCAGAAAAATGCCCGTAAGCAAAACAGCAGTGGCATGATGTTGCACATGTAGCGTCTTCAGTAAGGGATCGGCTTAGAAGTTGTGATGTTCCATTCCCCCTTTTTGTTTAACAAAGAGACAAAACGTTAAACTAAATCTACTAAACCCCATTTGCGAGATAAGAAAAGATGTACTTACGATTAGGGTTGAACGAAGCCCAACGCAAAGCTATATGGTTACTCCAACAAGTGCCGTATCTCAATGTACCGGCTAGCACTCACGCACCCGCTTTTGTCGCTATTACTGGGAGCAACACACAATAAATACCACCACCGCAAGCGATCAAAGAATTTAATACAATCACCAAACACACCTGTAAGCGAACCTGTAGCACAAATGAGCCTCAAGCCATTCACAGCAATACGCAATAGGTAGAGTCTAGATAGAGTCATCCTACCTGAACACAAACAGGAACGCAAAGGGGAACGCCAGGGAGAGGAGAACCCAGAATCAACAGGACACCACCACACCCATATAATAAGAGTCCTTAAATAGTATGGCCGCTTACACCTCATTGGTCTACTAATTACACCCCAACCGAGACAAAAGCAGGTAGAATACTTACCACATTCATAATAGGAATTACATGACATCCCCACCAGGCATATCACTGTTCTTCATGCCCTTTCTGTGTTTCTGCTCAGGGAAGTGTCTGGGTTTTGAAGAATCTGCATAGTGAGTTTTGAATAATTGACAGCACCACTCATGTTAAAGGAATAGTTCACCCAGAAATTAAAATTCTGTCATCTTTTACTCACTCTTTGTCCAAAACCCAAATTAAAGTATTTTTAATGAAACCTGAGAGGAGAGTTTTCTGGCCCTCCAGCTGATGTACATGCAACCAAAACTTTGAAAAACCAAAAGGGTTATGGTGTTGTATATAACTGATCCATATGAATGGAGCAGTTTAATCCAAGTCTTCTGAAGTGATGCAATCTCTCTCTTTTTTTTTTTTTTTAGTCTACCAGTCTGAAAGAAGAGGCTACTGGAGTTGATGCTGGCCTTCTCATTGTTGCAGGGGAAGGTGGAAGAATCCAAGAGTTACTGGTGAAAGAGACAGTTGATGTTGCAGTTAGGCTGGAGCAGCATATCATGCATAAGCTAGGATATGTGAAATGTCATGAAATAGCATTCTGTAAAAATTTATTTGTCCTGCTGAACACGAAAGATATTTTGAAGAGTGTTTATAAACAACCAGTTCTGTGGCAAAGTTTACTTCCGTAGTTTTTTTTTTTTTTTCTTTTTTTTTTTCCGTACTACAAAAGTCAGTGGTGGCCTACAACTGTTTGATTACAAACATCTTTCAAAATACCCTTTGCATTCAGCGGAACAAATACATTTATACAGGTTCAGAACAACTTGAGGGTGACTAAACGATGACAGAATTTTCGTTTTTGGGTGAATACATAACTTGAAAAGAAATATTCTACTATTATTGTCTAATAATATTAATATATTGCTGTATTGTACTACACTGTATGAACTGAACTAATACTGTATTGTGATATTGAACAATTAACTTAAAAAAATAAAACATAACCACTGTTCTGTGTTTATTTGCAATTTATATTTCAACTTTTATTTCCTAAATATTTGAAACTTATGTTTAATTTAAATATATGTACATATATCTGTTATAAATACAAAAAATAAACATCCTTTATCCATATATGAACATGTATGCTATAGGCATATATGTGTCATATATGTGTGTATTTGGGAAAATATTTGTTACATATTTGAAAATGGCCATTTTTGTAATGTTTTGAAACATATGTTGCATATATGTGCTAGTATCTGACATCTATTTTTATATCTGTGAAATCCAACATATATATATATATATATATATATATATGTATGTGTGTGTGTGTGTGTGTGTTTTAAATATATTGCCATATATCAGATTTCCATATGGGTCAGCAGTAAACACTCTCTGTGATTGATTGCAGGGGCGGACTGGCCATCGGGAGCACCGTGAGAATTCCCGGTGGCCTAGCTGGCATCCAATTTGGCCCGCGCCCTACTTTTTTTTTTTTTTTTTAATATTGCTGTCTTTGTTGTAGTTGTTGTTTTTGTTGCCTGCCGAATATACTAAAGCGATTATTTCCGAATTCGCCATTCAATAATAAAACTCTATAAATCATGAATCTGTTGAACGGCAACGCGATTCGCCTCGCGCGTGCTCAGCGCATCTACCTATCAGCCAAAAAGGACGCGTGACTCGAGAATGGAGTGGAAGTGCCCAGGTGGAGCAGAGATGCTAAACTGTCCTGTTCAGGACTTCAAGTGCAGGTCAGTTACATGATCTGTAAATAGACTATTGTAGTTTTGTCTTTGTTTACTTAGTTAAACATTAAACTGCTAGCAATTGTTAGCGGTAGCAGTCGATTACGGCAAAATTAACAAAAGGACATAATTACTATTGTAAAGAGTAGGAATTTAGCAGACAAATATTCACATCATTTTATAACAGGTTTAGAGGGAGCTAAGGCAGACAACAACACAACCCTTATGAAAATTAACCATGGTTTTACTAAAAAATAAAACCAAAAACCATGGTTACTATAGTTAAACCATGGTAACCACAAATTGGCTTTGCTACACTATATAGTTTCACCATGGTATTTGTAGTACAACTCTGGTCAGAGATGGAAACTCGAGTCTGCGACTTGGACTCAAGTCACACTTAAGTTGCATAAATAAAGACTTGGGACTTGACTTGGACTCATGATTCATGAGACTCGTAAAAAACACAAGTCATTTGGTATGGGAGTTCAGGGCCGGATTTACCTCTTATCGTGACATAGGCAAAACACATTTTTGTGAAATTAAACACATTTAATTTCGAAATTATACAATCCAATTTAGCTTAAAAACTTCTCATGCTGCATGTATGCAGCCTCTTTGTTTGGATTGAGTTGTGTTTAAAACACAGTGGTTGCCTCTAACTTTAAATTGAAAAAGAGTACAGACAAAGCCTTAGTTTGTTTATATGAGATTTCTTTCATTTGTGTTATTCGTTTGATTGATTGGGGTTTGTTTTAAAATTTCAATTTAGTTTTGTTGTTTGACATATTTCAGTTTTACAAAGAAATGTGCAGCATTTTATCTGACAATTAATAAATGGACACATTTCATTTCTAAGTTTTGTTTTGTTTTGTTTTTTTTGAGAAAATCATATCGTGAAATCAGTATTTCAGAACCGATTTAGCCTCAATAACTACCTGAAAGAACTGTTGCTAATAAATAGAACAAAGACTTGAGACGTGACTTGGACTCCGCCTCAAAGATTTAAGACTTGACTTGGACTCCACTTTAAAGACTTGAGACTTGACTTGGACTTGGACCTCAGAGACTTGTGAACGTGTCTGACTCTGATTATACAAATGGTAATCAATCCACCAAAAACATGGTTACTATACTTTAACATAGGCCTTGTAGCATATGCTTAAGATCATTGATGAGTGTTTAGGCTTTATGGCTTAAGAAACCATTTTAGCCTTTTGACATTTGCATATAACTCACAGACCTGGCCCCTACATTCTACCTTTATATGGCTGCTAAATTGCCAGTGGTTGCCCCCCCCCCCACTATCAAGAAGAGGCTCAACAGATCAACTCTGTTCTCTACATCAGACTTCAAACACATTCCGAAGAGACCCTCAGTACCAGGCCTGGCTGACCAGTGGACTAACCCCCCACGATTACAGGATAGATAACACACACACCCATAGAGACATTTTCTTTATTTAGACCATATTTAATCAGTTACACGGGTATCTGGTATACGCGTGTGTTGTTTGTATGTTTCCTTATTATATTAGCCTAGTTACCACTCGTTATTTGTATTAGTAAGCTCTAAACACTCACATTCAGGTGTATGAATGTATCTCTGGTTTAATATATGTTAGATGTCTGTTTCTTGATATCAAAATGATCTGCTCTTTATTTCTCAAACAATGATGTACACTATGTGAACGTGAAATGTATCATACGAGTTTTACCGTACTGTGGGACGAATTACACCAGTTATAACAGTCATAAAGAGCCAGAGCAGAACAGTCATAAAACATGCAAATGAGATGTCAAGTGGAACAAAGAAACACTTTCCCGCTGAAACTATGTGCCTTGTTATTGGTCAAACTAACCAAAATGGGTGTTACAGAGAGACCGGATAAAACCTCTCCCACACCCAAAAAGTTTGCTTCTCTTTACTTTCGGTGCCCTGGAGACACACTTATCACCTTGGAAATCTCGCGGCTCCCCTTCCGGGGGGAGTCCGAGCTTCTGGCAGTTTTAAGTTCAGTAACTTTGTCGATTCACTTTGGACCAATCAACCCATGACTGGAATGACGAAGCTTTCACTCCTAATGGAATTCATCAAGAATCTACGCATTATACATGCAACAGGACACTTTACTCAGCACCAACAAACCAATATGCAAGTAAATCATTGTTAACTATTTAGATGCGCTTCTAGGCTTCGACCCCTTTTAATTAAGGTATTGTAATTCTTCGATGGTTCTAACAGGTTGTGTTTAGCTGATGCGCAAATCCTGCCATTATGCTCTCTCTCTCTCTCTCTCTCTCTCTCTCTGCGCAAATCCTGCCATTATGCTCTCTCTCTCTTGCACGCGAGTGCTCTCTCTCTCTCTCCATGCCTTCCTTGTGGTGGCATCTATGCTTAATGTGTGTATGTTTGTGTTCAGTTCGATGTTACATGTTCCCCTGTAGTGTAGTTTAATAAACATCCATATGTATTCACACTTGGTTGTCTGTGTCTGCCGCTCACAGGTCACTTTAACGTTCCGGTTTTGCTACATGCTCTATGAGCGTATTAGTAAGGAAAATAAATTTTTCGTGGCCAGAGAAATAATTTTCCTTAGAGTCAATAGACGATTAAAATCATTTTATTGTACTATTAATGCTACAATTAATTCCTGAAGATGAATATATAATTGATAACAACCCGTTATGAGTGATTATGTTCATCTCACTTTGAGCTAATTTGCTACAGCCTAATAATACCATGGTTAATTTTCCTTTGGACAAAACATGACCCATGATAATGCAAAAACATGTTCAGTTTTAAGATTTTTCCTCATTCAAGATGTAGCTATTATTATTGTATTTTGACATTTAAGCAAGGTAAAACATTAACACATGGTCCCAATACTTATTTTTTTCTAAAATTAATGTGTACTATGTACAAACAAATTACAAGGTGGAGATGTGTTGATGAAAAAGTGACTGGTACAAGAAAATTAGTGAAAAAGTAAAAATACACAGAGACAGAGAGATGTCAGAAAAAATGAAGAGACTAAAAAGGAAAATGGAAGTTCAAGAGATAACCTTTAATTATTTTGCGCAGTCCCAGTCTAGAGATTTAAATTTTTTATGTGATGATGATGACCATACAAAAAAATATTGTTTTCCGTGGTTTCAAATTTTTTTGTGGGTGTATCAGATGGCCTGGATGAGTGTGAGATTTCCCGGCCTGAAATTTTGTCCCAGTCCGCCCCTGAGACGTGTTACAGCATTTGCGTATGCTCAGAGGAGCAGGAGAAGTATGCTGTGTTCCAATTTGCATACCACCCTAAATAATAATCAAAATTACAATTATTGTGTCTCAGATCATAATGTTGAAATGAGTATCCCAAAGGTACCCGAATGGTTTAGTATTTCCGGTGGAAATGTAAATGCAGGTCTGTGCACACTCTAATGGCTAATATTGCCCACAACCCATTGTGCATGGGAAAATAATTTGATTAGAACTACGAACATGAATAAAAAGTGTTACAAAACTACAAACATATTCGAGACTGACATTGTCACAGTTATGAAGACAGTTTGGACATCTGGAAGCAGATGGAAGTGCCTTAAATAAGACAATGAAAATGGTTCATGTATAGAACATAAGGATGCTCTCAATCAGGAAGACAATAACTCATGACATGAATGCTTAACCCTAACTCACTGGTTTTGTTTCATGTTGGACAAAGTTATTTAAGAACCAAAATGTGAAAGGACGTTAAGATATCTTTAATACTTCTTGAGTTACAGGAATGCAAAATTTTGATAGAGGGAAACAAAATACTTTTCTAGTTTCCAATTTATTTGTTCTTCAGACATTCCTCTCTAAACGAAGTGTTAGTTGAACGCAAAGTGACCCACATTTGGTTTTTGATCACTGAAAATATGTACAATTTAACAATTTACTGAGGAAGCCACATTGAAATCCTTATATCTCTGGAAATGAACCATATAGCGCCTTAGAAATTAATATACCAAAATAACTCAAATATAAAAGGATATTAAGATGTCTTTAATACTTGAGTTACACAGGCATGCAAAATTCAGACCTCTAGTTGAGTTGACATGGAATGACCCTATAGTATGAGTGCAGTACAGTATACAGATGTCATTCAATTTCTGATGTACTCCACATGCTTGATATGCCCCTGACATGAGAAGAAATGTTCCCTCTGTTCTCCCAAACCAGCATCAAACTCACGATCCTTAGTCTGCTCACTCTCCACAGACTCCACTAACCAGCACAATCATTCCCACATCAGGAACTGTTTAAAGGTCACTGTTTAAAGTTTAAAGCTCATTCACAAGCACACAAACACACAAGGAACCAAAACTCCATCGGTGACAGAAATGGAGAAAAAAAAAACTGCTGAGAAACCAGCCTCAGTTGGGGAGCAGTTCACCTCTGGCCAGACAAAACCAGCATGGCGTGGTTTAATTCCAGGCTGCAACACAGGTCAGATTGTGCAGAGGACCTGTCTGGTTCCTGTGGTCTTGTCCCGATGGCCGTCTAGTTGACTCGCTCTACACAGGGAATCTGTCTCTGGAGCTCATCAAGTTGACATGGTCTCACTGACATTTAGGACTGTAGAGGTCATCTCTAGGTGCTGATCCACCATCTGGTCTGGATATGGACTGGATCTGGGTGGCTACGGAGACCTCGGAATAAGAATAAAAGAGACTAATATTAGCATAGATGCCATACTTCTTATGATGTAGCGAGTACATTGAGTGTTATGGGAAGTGTTCCTGGTTCCAGTTGACCTAATTAATGCAGCCTAACAATCCTTTAATGGACCTGAATTATAAAAAATGTGTTAGTGTGTTATATGTATGCCAGGTTAAAGAGATGATTCTTTAATCTAGATTTAAACTGACGAAGTGTCTCTGCCTACAAAAATAACGATAGGCAGATTGTTCCAGAGTTTGGACATTAAATAGGAAAAGGATCTGCCACCTGCAGTTATCCTGCAGATATTCTAGGTATTATCAAATGGCAAGAATTTTGAGTTTGCAGTGGAAGTGAAGGACTATCATGTGATAAGAGTTTGCTCAAGTATTAAGGAGCTAAACCATTCAAGGCTTTATAAGTAATTAGCAAGATTTTAAAATGTGTTTGATGTTTAATACGGTGCCAGTGCAGAGTTGATAGAACAGGGCTAATATGAACATACTTCCTGGTTCAAGTAAGAACTGCTGCATTTTGGACCAGCTGGAGTTTGTTTATTAAGCATGCAGAGCAACCACCCGATAAAGCATTAAAATACAATCTAACCTTGAAGTCATGAACGCATGAATTAACGTTTCTGCTTTTGTCATTGAGAGCATAGGTCGTAATTTAGATATATTTTTAATATGTTTTTAAGATACTGAAAAAAAAAAAAAAAAAAAACACACACACACAAATGTCAGGTCATAATGTAATAACTGCACATAATGTAAAAACGGCACAATGTAATAAGTATTACATTATTATTGTAAAAAAATGTTCATAATGTAATAATTTTATCAAAATGTAATAAAAGCTTGAGCTCTTTCTTAATGTAATAACAATTCATCTTGGTGTAATAACAATTATTACTTTATGAGAAATTTATTACATTATAAACTCACCAAAAATATTGTCATAGTCATAATTGTAATAGGCTTTGTAAACATACAC
The DNA here is from genome assembly GCA_021397915.2 of Tor tambroides. Lineage (NCBI taxonomy): Eukaryota > Metazoa > Chordata > Actinopteri > Cypriniformes > Cyprinidae > Tor > Tor tambroides. Next base: position 8,900 of record JAFVLL020020967.1, on the reverse strand, counting down.
CAGTACTTTCAAAATTACATTGTACGTTTCATCATCCATTGCTCGATTTCCATGCCCTTTTACATTGCTAAACCAAAAGGATAGAGCAAAGTATCAACAACAGTAGGGATGCTCTCATGGCTCTCATTGTTTTTATTCAAGTATCAAAATATTCTTGGTTCCAGAATTCTGATGTTGTAAGAACACATCAGCGAAAGAAAAAAAACACCTAAAAATATAAATATGAATTATAAATGAGTATAATCATTGTACATATAATTAGAAGACTTGTTAAATATAATTCTAATAAACCGCTACAGTAATAGTATTATTGTGAACAATAAGCCAAAGACAAGATTCTTTTTGTGTTATGTGAAGCAAGGGTATAGGTTTGATTTTGGCATTGGTGAGGACATAAAGTATAAGCAGCCCAGTATAAGGGACAGGCAAAATATCTGTGCTATTATTTAGCCTATAGAGAGAGAGAGAGAGAGAGAGAGAGAGAAATGCCAAAATGAATCTCAGACATGAAAATATTTGCTTTGCTTATTTTTTTCATGTACAAATTACTTCATGTACAAATATTTGTTTGTGTGTGTGTATAGACACAAACAAATTAATTCTAAAAGGAAATATATATTTATTTTTAGAATTAATTTGTGCATGAATGGATTAAGCAAAGCAAATATGTTCATGTCTGAGATTCATTTTAGCATTTATATAGAATAACTAAACTATAGCTGAACTTTAGTGAGGGGACATTGTTCCTCTTTGCATCATGAAAAAAAAACAAAAAAAAAACACTTTTATTAAAATTCTGAATGCATTACAGATAGCCTAGAATGCGTGCAAAGAGTGCTCCCTTTATAATTTCAAATGCACTTAGCCTGTCACTCATCTCAGTTCATCAGTTCAACGGACGTCTATGATTGGATACACTGCTCAACACTGCAAACTTTGTAAACAGAAACATCTGATGCTCTCTAGAGTGCAAATGCAAATATGCACAGAAGAGTTTGCCAAATATGTTATTATTACAGTTTCAACTAAAGGTGCTCTTGTTTTTTTTTGTTGTTGTTTTTTTTTGGTTTGTTTGTTTGTTTTTGAGAGTGTTTAGCTCCCTAAACTGGGCGTGACACAATAAACTGCTTTCCGTATGGATTTAATATGGAATGTTACTTAAATACGGGAACAGTTGGCAATCCTTCTTTGCATGTTTTAAACACTTCGATTATGTTCTTACTTTGGCCATGCATCCTAGCACTGTCTCACTCATCTAATACACCAGATTCAACTCGTCAGTTCATTATTGAGACTTTAAGACCTGAAGTGGGTCAGAAAAGGTAAAGAGAGTTGAGAAAAATACAGTGCATGTCAGATCTGTGTCACTTTCAGCAGCGGGAGCTCTTAAAGCAGTAGCAGCCAAAACAACCTAATAACAGCTGCTGTGATGGTCCGTGTACATTGTGTTCATTAGAATTTTAATTCTGAATTGAAAAACATAAATCGAATTACGATGCCTTATTCATTTTTTTATTTAATGTTGAAAGCAGAAAAATTTGAAAACGCCGTTTTATTGTTTCAGAACACACGCAAGAAAGAGAAAATGTCTTGTTTGTTCATTTTTCTCTATTCGTCTAATCACAATAAGTGTGATAATCAAAATCTCATAATACCAAACATGATGAATGCCCTAAAGTGCACAGTATTTTCATTATAACAACCTAACCTGGAAGTGAAGCTAAGCCTATAATTGGCGGTCTTTTCTTGGGGAAAAAATGTCCAGTCTTGGCCATATGCGCAAATGATTTCTAATATGATACAAACTGGAGCAACATTTTCAAAGATCTCAGACAGTCTAGTTCAACATGGTGCTGGTCGCGGTTGTTCTGCAATGAGTATCCGAAGATTTAGTGCACAGCACAACATTGTAAGAAGAGGACATGTATCAGACTCCCATTTAGAACTGGCAATAGCTAATGCCATAAGTGAGGTAAGGACAATATTTCATTGTTTTGGTCGCTAATTACGGTACTGCGGCGGACATACTTTTCATTAAACATACTTTTTCGTGTCCTAACAGACAGGGCCAACATTTGGCAGAAAACTCATGATCTGTCAGGTGTCAGCAAATGAGATAAGAGCGGGTGAGGGCAGAGTGGGCCGACTTTTGAGGACCATCCAACAACCATACCATGATGCGAGATGTCATGTAAGTGTGTGTGTTTAATAAATAGGCTACAGTGGGGTGTCTAAGCTGGTTTATTATCAACTGTTCTGTGGTCTCTATTCTCAAAAAATATACTACTACTCTCTAAAATATGTATTGTATTTATTCGTGTGGCAGCTGGCCAATAAAGTAGGGATAACATAGGCCTACAGTCATTATCGCACAAAAAACTTGTTTAAGCTGAAACATCTCAGCTTACTAAAGTCAGGTCTTGGTGACATTTCCTGAATTTTTATAAAGGATGTTATACACCAACAATAACCCATACTTAATTGTGTGTTCAGGGTGCACGTAACCTGAATCCAGTTCCTTATACTGCAGAATGCATGGGCCATAAATTGCACACTGACCAGAATGAAAAACTGGCAATGTTTGGAGCAGCACATGTCCTGGCAATTGATGGATTCAGCAGCAAAATTGTTTCTTTTTCATCTATGCCGATAAAGAACAATCTTTTAAATATAACTGCAAGCAGTGATGTGGGGCCAAGCCTGTCTAAGGGTTCCGTAACTTCTATAAGTAGCTTAAATACAACAATGTCACTACTGCAGCTTTTGTTGCTTGACCCCTAGCGATAACAATAAACCAACTTACAAATAATCCTTTAACATTTCTGCATTTTGCAGATGTTTTTATTCAAATCAGTTTAGAGCATATCCAAGTTATCCACTTTTATTTGTCAGTACATATGTTTCCTGGGATCAAACCCATGACTGTTGCATTGCTAACAAAACACTCTACCAGTTGAGCAAAAGGAACGTGAAACATGCACAACTGTGAACCTGTGAAAGTGAAGCCATGTGACTGTGAACCCTTTTGACTGTGAACAAATGTGACTGTGTGATTGTGATTTAAGTACACAAGGGGTGACAAACTCCCCAGTTTAATTATAGATGTATGAGTTTGCCATTCAGTGTTAATGGCAAACAAACTTCTTGACTTCAAAAGTGGCTCAACTTGAGACCAGACTTGCACACCGAGGTCAGTGGGTAGTGAAGTGACATGTGGCCAAGTATGGTGACCCATACTCGGAATTTGCGCTCTGCATTTAACTACCGCCCTTTCCCCTCTCTACACCCCTTTCCCTTCTCTACACCCCTTCCCCTCTCTTCTGCCCTTTCCCCTCTCTTCCGTCCTTTCCCCTCTCTACAACATTTCCCCTCTCTACACCCCTTCTCCTCTCTACACCACTTCCCCTCTCTACTACCCTTTCCCCGCTCTACACTCCTTCCCCTCTCCACCCCATTCTACTCTCTACACACTCTTCCCCTCTCCACCCCCTTCCCCTCTCTACCCTCCTTTCCCCTCTCTACCGCCCTTTTCCCTCTCTACACTCCTGCCCCTCTCCACCCCATTCTACTCTCTACACACTCTTCCCCTGTCTTCCGTCCTTTCCCCTCTCTACACCCCTTCCCCTCTCCACCCCCCTCCACCTTCCCCTTCAGTGCTTGCCCCCTAATAATAATAATAATAATAATAAAATCAACAGATACAATAGGTGCCTATGCACCTGCGATGCTTGGCTCCAAATAATGATTCACATATTTGGATTTTAATTTGGAAACGTTTAAGCATTCCAAAGTTCCCATGGTTAAACACTTGCTACACATTGAATTTGTAGGAAATCTTCAAAGCTTTAACCTTTTGTTTCACATAGAATGCAAATCATACACTGTGGTTTGTTTAATTTTACAGAGACTTGAGTTGTCGAAGGTACAACTGCAGAAATTGGCTCCAAGTGACACAGTTATATAAAGATGTACCACACAGGATTCGAACCCAAAGTCACGCGCCTATTGCTCATCCTGTTACGCCACTGAGGAGATGGGAATATACACACAGATGCAGAAGTTCAGAAGTTGACCTGAGAATCAATTAAAAGGAATGAATTTGCACTTAAATGCACTGTCACATTTTTAATAGATTGACATGAGATCATCCTTGGAAATGCACAAAGCCTGCAACAGAAGCAACTTCTGCATCATTTCTTGCCACAGTACCTCTTGTGGTCTGGGCATGCGTCACACTGAGTGGCAAACCCACGACATGTACCATGCGGGATCCATGGTGTAACACATTGAGCTCATGCTTGTTCACAAGATTACTGAAGTGAGGTTTCAGTGTGAGAATGAGCTCACAAAAGCGTGACTTAGAATTTTAGACAGATTTAGCATGCTAAGCTAACTTAATGCTAACGTAGTTTACGGTTAACCTGATAGCTGAAAAGTCACGTTCGAACGAATGGCAACCGGTTAGCTAACTAGCATAAATCAACAAGCACAGGCATGTTCTAGTTTGCCGAAGTAGTTCTCAGGAACGGTAGTGAATATCAAAACTCTGTTCATTCATGTCTGTACGGCTCAGTCTAAAGATCATCTGATCAGATTTTGGACAAAATTGAACAAAATTTGTAGGAAGAGTAGCAAAAACACTGTTTTTCATTTACTTCACAGGCACATTCATGGAAAATGACAAATGAGACATTGTCAGAATCGGCATAACCCAGGGAACAAAACGACATAAAAATGACAACTTTTGGACAACATTTTCAAAAGTTATAACTGTTTTTGCAAGAATCATTATATCTCTGGAACACTAGGTGGCGCTGTCTTCACTCTGCCGTCCTACCTCCAGGACATTGTGTTCATGATCCCTACCGATTTTTGTGCAGATATGTCAAATGGTTCAAAAGATATTGCAATTTATGACAAATTTCAAAATGACGGACACGTGGTTCAGCCAACCCTGGCAAAATTGACATCCTCTGATTCGGCATGACCCAAGGAATATACCCATAAACAGGGGCGTCATGCACTCATTATTTTTGAGGGGGCACGAGTGTGGGGGGGGGGGGGGTCATCATGTGACACACAGCAGCCACAATAGCATTTATGTTGTTGGGTTTTTTTGCCTTTTTATTCGAAACATTCCCAATCGCATTAACTATATCATGAAATATGTCGATTCTCACCTTTATAGATTATGGTCAAAGTGGGCTAATAATTAACTATGCATAAAAACCTGTCTGTTTAGTAAGTAACAGATATGGGTGTCATGCCATAACATATTTTTAATACGACTGACTTTATATTTAATGTGAATATTAAAAACATTGCAAGTTATGCTACTTATCATAACACTTTCATTGTACAGAAAGAGAGCAAAGAACATTTGCATTATCAAAGAACATTTTCACTAACAGTCTAGAGTTCAAGCACTCTCAAAAACTCCAATTAAAATCACTGAAGCTGTTTACGCTGTGAAATGAATATCTTACTTACAGATTCATGCACACATCTGAATTTTGTTGTTTTTAACGAGAGAATTCGCCAGAAAGAGGTATTCAGTCAGCGAGCGAGTGAAGAAAACACCGGCATTTTAGCTATGAGTCATCTGAACGGCTCTGATTGGTCATTGCATTCATAAGCTCAACAGAATGGTGTGTGATTGGTTATAATCCGCAGCTCTGTAAAAACGCGTCTGTCTCTGGCTCAGCGCCAGCCAGCGAACGCAGATTTGAATTTAGCAGCTGATGATATGACGCACTGAACGATTTAATCACGCTGGTGTGATTGTATCAAATATAGAAAATATTATTCGGCTATTTTTTGTCTTTTGGAAGCTGCATTCAAAATCCACTTGGCTCAAAAATCTGAGGGGGCACGTGCCCCCTCACTTTCAATGGGCATGACGCCTCTGCCCATAAACACAAAGATTATAATTTTCTGACTGACTGTTCAAAAGTTATAAGCGAAAATGTGAATTTTTTGTATCTCACGACCCATGGGTGGCGCTGTTCCTATTGAATGTGATCAGCATGATGAGAGTAATCATGTGTACTAAGTTTCATTTTTCTAGAACAAGGGGTTCAGGAGTTATTACCATTTCAGTGTTGACTTTTTGAACTGGTGGTGGCGCTATAGAGTTGGTTCTAGAGACCCCAAAGTTGGTCAGATCACTATTCATGGCCATCTCTACAAGTTTGGCAATTTTCATCATTTTCCTATGTTCCCTTCATAGGGCTGCCATAGACTCCCATTGGGGAAAAATAATAATAATAATAATAATAATAATAATAATAATAAAACATACAGATACAATAGGGGCTACAGCCCTTCGGGCTTGGCCCCTAATTAATGAGGACGTTTACAGGTGAACAATTTTCATGAATTTGCATTTCAGTAGTATTTATTATTATTATTATTATTATTATTATTATTATTCCCAGATCTGCAGATGTTAACCATGGGATGTGGGACCAAATTAGAGTGGACCATGGAAAGGAATTTTACTTATCCTTATTCATTCAAGAAATGACTGAAGGTTACCAAAACAGATGAGAGAGATAACCATACATGCAAGCACAATCAACTAAGGTACAGTATGAGCTCGATTCGCATAATATAGGCAAACTGTGAAAATACTTTCTTTTTTTTTTTAACCAATATTGAAGAAATTCACAGCTGCTGGTGCATACAACAAAGAAGGCACAGTTGTGATTCTAAGTTTACATACACCAGAATGATAATTTCTTAAACTATAAGAGGGATAATATAATTTTTATTTTTTTTATTTTTTTTGTACTGCTTTGAAAAAGTTATTTCACACTGTTTACGTGTAGTCAACAAACCAAATTCACTGAATTTACCAGTTTAAATGTTTACATAGGCTTGATTCTTAATACGAAGCATTATTGCCTGGACAAAGGCTGTATAAATGTTTTGTGGTAGTCCCTTGTTTGTCCTAAGTTGTTAAAATTATCCCTGTTCTTCAGGACTGTTCTCCAGGTCCTAGGCCTTATTCATATTGGTGATTGTGACAGATATTCAACTACTACAAAAGCTGATCATATTGTTCAAAAACATGTTTTCACATCAGCAGTTTAAAGTGTAACTACTTAGATCAATGGGTTTTTTTTCTGTTTCCACAATCACGGAACCACACAGTTGAAAGGATGTGGCCAGAGATACATAATAGGGTTAATTATCCACTCAAGACAGCACATGTAGAGCTACTATACCAGGAATTGTTGGACATGGAGGACAATCTTTTCAGATACTGTGTCTCCAGCTTCACATGCCAGCTATGTATGGAATGAACACCGGATTCCAGGTATACTGAAAGAACACATTTTTATTAAAATAACAATGATTAAGAACTGTCAATCTGACTTGAAATTTTGTTACTCCGGGCAAAGGCATTCCCAATGTTTTGACAGAGGGTGGATGTCTAAAGAAAATCTCAGAGGAACTGTTGCCACATGCCAACGAAGCAGCTGACATTTACGAAGCAGAACTAGGCTCTTCGCTGACCAGACAATCAGTGTTTGGAAGAGATCCCTTTTCTTCAGGGAGACAAAGAGCATGTGTGGAACACCACTTTGCTGAACTGCACCCAGATATAGAAATATGTTACAACAATACTGTGAACGGTGACTTCTCGTACTTTAAATTAGCTCTGCTGGATCTCATTGAAACAATGAAAAGATACAAAATATGAACCATAAATAACAGAAAAAACAGAGAAACAACATTAACAAATTTGTTCAGAGTTTAGTCAACAGAAATAATGTCTTTCAGAACAGACAACGCATCAGAAAGGCCTGTGACTTCATAGACATTGGTGCACTCTTGTCTACATTTAAGACACTGGCTAGAAGTTTCATGCCATTGCAGCACACATACTTTGCATCCCACAATGCAAAGTATGTGTGACTGCAAACATTGGCTCCTGCAAACATTGACTGCAAACTGCAAACATTGGCTCCTGGAAGGGTCCTGTGAAATAAGAGATTCAATAAATTAAGTTTGTCTTGCTCATTTTCTCTGGTTAAAAGTTCCAGTTTTCCCCCACTCTTATTACAAAGTTAACTCCTAAAAAAAAAAAACAGCAATTTGGGGAAAAAACAATAGCAAACAGCTGCTTTCAGGGGGCAGTCGTGGCCTAATGGTTAGCGAGTCTGACTTGTAACCCAAAGGTTGCAGGTTTGCGTCTCAGGTCCGGCAGGGATTGTAGGTGGGGGGAGTGAATGTCCAGCGCTCTCTCCACCTTCAATACCATGACTGAGGTGAGACCCTTGAGCAAGGCACCGAACCCCCAACTGCTCCCCGGGTGCCGCAGCACTGGCTGCCCACTGCTCTGGGTGTGTGTTCATGGTCTGTGTGTGTGCGCTCACTGCTGTGTGTGTGCACTTGGATGGGTTAAATGCAGACCACAGATTCTGAGCACGGGTCACCATACTTGGCCACAAATCACCTCCTTTCCTTTCTGCAGCAGAAACTGAACTATTGTTTTTACATGATGCTTAATACATAATATGGTAGTCATTTTGACAAGTCCAAAACAACTGCTATATTAGACTGAAGAGTACAGAGAACTACTGTGTGCACCTTTAAAAAGTTTAACACATGGTTAAAGTTCACCGCTTTTATGCAAAGCATCGGATTGTGTTAAATATATTGAGTTGGGGTGCAAACCTTTGCATACATGACAGCTGAATGCTGTCTGTAGCTATTGTGCATGGGAGTTTGTCATCACCAGTGTGGTTCTCCTGTAACTGGAGGCAACATCGGCGAGCTCTTTCATTACTGATGCGACTTCTTGTAGGCCTTGAGCAGCCAACACAACTTCTTCATTTCTTTCAAACACATCCTGCAAGCCACTGCTGCCATCATCTCTCTGACTGAAGTTG
>JAFVLL020020965.1:0-70530 GCA_021397915.2 Tor tambroides | reverse complement strand
CTTGAGCAAGGCACCGAACCCCCAACTGCTCCCCGGGCGCCACAGCATAAATGGCTGCCCACTGCTCCGGGTGTGTGTTCACTGCTGTGTGTGTGTGTGTGTGCACTTTGGATAGGTTAAATGCAGAGCACAAATTCCGAGTATGGGTCACCATACTTGGTTGTATGTCACGTCACTTTCAGTAAAATGCAAATTTGTGAAAATGGTGATGTAACGCACATGCATATTAAATTTTCAGTCTACAGGCATATGTGTGAATGTGCGCAGTGTTTTTTTACAAAGTGACATCGCCAACTACTGGCCTGGCATGCATAATACAGCGTTTTTAGTCGTCTTCATGGATCTGTGTTTGTACACAAAAATTTTCAGTTTGTGTTACAAACTTTCACCCTAAAATATAAGTTATTAATTGGTTATTTTTAACATGCAAGGCTCTATCAAGAATATAGAGATCAAAAGTAGTTCTTGACATTAACACTCTTAAACATTAAGATCCTAAAAGGGGTTTTTTACACAGTGATGCCATAGAACAGGGCTGTCCAAACTCAGTCCTGGAGGGCCGGTGTTTTGCAGAGTTTAGCTCCAACCCTAATTAAACACACCTGAAGCAGCTAATCAAGCTCTTACTAGGCATACTAGAAACTTCCATGCAGGTGTGTTGAGGCAAGTTGGAGCTAAACTCTGCAGGACACCGCCCCTCCAGGACGGAGATTGGACAGCCCTGCCATAGAAGAACTATTTTGGGTTCCCCAAAAAAACCTTTCAGGGAACAGTTCTTAAAATAACCATTTTTTTCTAAGTGTAAAGAACATTTTAATAATCTAAAGAATCTTTTTCCACTATAAAGAACCGGAATGCGGAATGGAGATTCCAAGGTTCTTCATGTTATTTTTAAGATTTTTTATTACAGAGAAACATACATGGTTTCAGAAGAACTAAATAATAAAATGTTCTTTGTATACCTTAAAAATAGGCCAATTTCAGAGAGGCTAGCAATAGCAAGCTAGCTTTGAAAGCATAAGATCCCACCCTCCTTGCAAATCACCCTCCAAAGCCACGCCTCCTCCAAAACACACGAATGCGGTCTCATTCACCAGCGAGAAAACATTACAGTACAAAGTGCATAAAATTACAATAATAACGCCTTCCATTCTCACTCAGTCTGCAGTGGACCACGCTGATGACGTATCATGTCTGCTCGAACAGGGTGTGTGAATATGATTGGACAAACATTTTATGCTCATACGCCTTTCACAGAGGATATAAATACATTTAGACCACTTGACTCAGTGATTGATTGCTATCTGGATGTGACTTTCAACCAGCTTAACAAAAAATGTTTTTGAACCAAATCGTCTATCCTGCCTTTAAATAGGTTCTGCAGTAGAATCTGGCCATTTTTGTCTTTAATTCAAACATTTGCTGTAGAACTGTAGAAACAATTTGTACTGGCTTTTTTGTGCTTTATGCATGTTAATACTTCATGTAGTGAGTCTACATAATGAAAAACACTGAATAAGAGTAAACTTCTGAATGTTACCAACAAGCTCTCCAAATATAAAGGACAATAAATAATTGTCACCCTTTTAAATGTCCCACAAGGCCACCTGGATGTTCTTCAGCAGCACTGGAGCAGAGTGCACAGTGTTCTGGAGGAAACAAAGTGTTCTGTGGCAAATCCTCCTCCCCAATGTGAAGATTCATGATTGGTGCCGCATTGTAGGGGTGAAACAGAAACACAGTCAAATGGCTTTTGTGTCGTTTGCTACAACTAACTTTGATGAGGTTCAGAGCATATTTTTTTGAAGCCAATCATGCAGAAAGTTTCTTCTCGGAACTCCATGCAGTCTAAAGAAAAGAACACTCTATTCTAGATTTTCTATTACATATGCCATGTAATTGCCAACTGACATAAAACACTGTCTTCTCGACTCACACTGAAAAAAAAGGTTGTGCAATCTGCAAACTTTTCCATCTCCAGCCTTTCTCACTCTTGGATGTGCATTAGCATTTGACCTAACTGGCTGTGTGAGTATTATGCACTCAAAACAAGACTGGCATGCATATGTTCCTGCACTACTATACGATATTTCCTGCAGTCTCAGACAACACTGTCTGTCTGTTCACTGACCGTCTGATGCATACTACACACTAAACTCTAGTCAGGCCGGCTGACTTTACACAAATTCCAAGAGTATCCGTTTGCCTGGAGACAAGGTCATATTTATAAGGTCTTGGGGCTGATAAAACCAGCACTTTGGAGGAGGAAATCATCACTGGTTTTGCCAAAGTTTTATCTGATGCAATGCAAGTAAACTATATATTCATGATTTTGTTCTCTACAATGACCTGTAATGATCAGCAGTTTAATGCGTCAGTGTGATGCCTAGAATAAGGTCACAGTAAGCGGTGCACTAACAATCACAAAGCAACATGCTGAAACCACTTAGAAAACCCTTAGAAACCACAGTGACACACTAAAAATCAAACTGGCACCCTAGCAACTACAAAGCAACATGCTGGAACCACTCTGAGCACCCTAGAAACCACACAGCAATAGACCACTCTGAAACCACTTAGCATAACATTAGAACCAATCAGAACACCCTAGCAACCGCATAACATTAAAACCACTTAGAACACCCTAGCAACCACATAAGAACACATTAGAACCACTCAGAACACCCCAGCAACCACACAACACATTAAAACCCACTTAGAACACCCTAGCAACCACATAAGAACACATTAGAACCATTCAGAACACCCTAGCAACCACATAACACATTAAAACCCACTTAGAACACCCTAGCAACCACATAAGAACACATTAGAACCATTCAGAACACCCTAGCAACCACATAACACATTAAAACCACTTAGAACACCCTAGCATCCGCATAACACATTAAAGCCAATTAGAAAACCTTAGTAACCCAATAATAACACATTAAAACCACTTAGAACACCTTAGCAACCACATAAGGACACATTAAATCTACTCAAAACACCCTAGAAACCACATAACCACACATTAGAATCACTCAGAACACCCTAGCAACCGCCTAACACATTAAAAGTACTTAGAACACCTTAGCAACCACATAACACATTAAATCCTCTTAAAACAGCCTAGCAACCACATAACACATTAAAACCACTTAGAACACACTAACAACCACATAACACATTAAAACCACTTAAAACACCCTAGCAACCACTTAACAACACATTAAAACTACGTAGAACACCCTAGCCACTGCATAACACATTAAAACCACTTAAAACACCCTAGCAACCACTTAACAACACATTAAAACTACGTAGAACACCCTAGCCACTGCATAACACATTAAAACCACTTAGAACACCCTAGCCACTGCATAAGAACACCTTTATATCACTCCGAACACCCTAACTGCTGCATAACACATTAAAACCACTTAGAATACCCTAGCAACCAATTAACACTTTAAAACCCACTCAGAAGAACATCCTAGCAAACACACAGCAAAATTTAATACCAAAAAAAAAAAAAAAAAAAAAACATTAAAAAAAAAACCCTTAGCAACTATATAGCACCATCTTTGCAATTATCCGTAGCACCCCTAGCATCACGGCAGCAACACCACTCACATTTACGTAAGGAAAGTACAAACATCCAGTTTATATAGTTCTTTAAACACTTGATGTTTTGTCTGGCAAACTAAACCGCTCTTTGTGGTTGACAAAGTCATTTTATCCTTAAAAAAACGATAAAGTTTTTATGCTCTGACTCAAGTCACACCTCGTTACGTACACAAATGACATCATTATACGGAGGAAAAGACAATATTGGCCACATCTTTGTACACATAAAATAACTAGAGCACTCAAAATCTTTCCTGTTTTTGGTAACTCTTTACACGCGGTGCAGACACGTTAAATTCATTACAAAACAGTTGTGATGATGACAGGTTAACAGCGTTTTCTACGCAAGCAGAGAGTCCTGTGCTCCAGATGGATTTGCCATTATGATATTATGAGTCCTTTCCCTCAGGTTCTGTTAAATATTTGTATTTTACTTTTACACAAACAGTTACAACATTTTTCGCATTTCAGACTAGAAACACTCATGGTTTAGAGACATTTTAAGATACAAATTGCAAGCAACAACCTAGCTGCTCGGTGATGTACATTATAATTACAGTAAACTGAGTGACATTTATTTGAATAATGTATAATAAAATATAATAAAATACATTTTAATAAATATAAAATATATATAGACAATGTTGATTTTTGTACATACCCTGTACACTATTCAATACATACAGTATATATATATATATATATATAGACACACACACACACATTTTTTTCTCTAATGTGTGGCTCAATTAATTGTAATAATGTATATAATTATTATTTATATCACCAAGCAAATATGTTTAATTAAATTACTCTCAAGTCCAACTTTTCCTTGTTTTTCAGTAACAAAAAACATGCTAAAATGTTATCTTGGTACTTTTTAGACAAGCAGATGCATGATACCATGCTTATTCTTTACCCTGGAGTACCACATACCATTGTATATGAATATAGTTATCATTTAATACCATGGTATGCAGTATATATAGCGAAGTACCACGGTATCACCAGAGTAGGCTATGTTTTTGTAGGGCTCAGCTAAATGAAGCTGGACATACACATTCTCAACACATACACACTTCAGCATGAATTGAGCAGTGAATCTGATTGTGTCTGTCCCTGTGGATAGACTTAGAGAGTAAAATCAGAGTCCTTGTTCATTTCTGTTTACCCACAAACACAAGCGGCACCAAAGGTCACCCTTGTGACGTCAATGAGTCTGTGTGTGTGTAGATAGTGGATTAACTGTAAAATCCAGAGTCTAGCAACTTTTTACGCTGTGTTTTTCACTCGTGTCCCAGAAGGCCGTATTTCTCTGCAAAGCTTCAGCAGATTTCCAGTTACTGGCTGTGGAGCGTAGCTTGACCATTGTGAGAGTTCAATGACAGTTTCGCACCGCTCAAATTACATAATCTCAATCTCTGGCGCTGTCATCACCTCTTTATAATACAAGCAGGCACCGTCGCCTTATGTAATATATTATGTGCCCTTTTGCTTTTCGTTTCAAGCTATATTTAGAGTCTGAGGCCACATTGGAAATCTGAGATTTAAAATGTAATTAAAATCTGAAAGTAACTGAAGGTTATTAAAGTAAGAGAGTAAGGAGTTATAAAATGGATATAATATATAATATTTATATTTCTGCACTATTTTCTAAGTCCTTTATATGCTCCTTGAATCATTCTCAAAGCTGGAGAACGTGAGCATTAAGTTTTGTTCATGTGCTGTCAATAATGCAAAATGAAACAAATTCATATTTTTAGAATTCTAATGTATTTATCAACTTTTCACTCAAATTGTTGTATAATTTATAATTAAAAACCTTGAATATAGAAATCTACATCCAGTATGTTATAAAAACAAATTAAATCTATATTCATATTAATAACAACTAAAATCTATATCCAATCTATTATAGAATTTAAAACAAAAATCCACATTGTCTATTATAAAATAAAAATCTATTCTATTGTAAATTATGATAATTTAAAAAAAAAAAAAATCTACATTCAGTCTACATCCTGTCTACTACAAAATCCCCCTTGAGTGACCTGAGGTCAAGGACTGAAAGTTCACTGCTGATAGAAAGCAAACCAAACCAACAAACTCATGCCCAACCTGTGCTGCAACCACCACTCTACACCATGAAAGACAGATCCCACAGACTAACCCAAAACCAACAAATAAAAGAAATGCATCAGTGCTTCCAACTGTCTAAAATGAAATAAATGGCAGTGTGTGGGACACAACAACGTCACACAGTCTGTCAACAGAGCTTCAGTTGTATTGAACCCAGAACATTCCTCTAGCTGATCAATACTTCACTGTCCTTCTATTCTATAAGCGCAGGAGCTGTTAAGTCTAGTGGCTTGTGTGATGACCCTGTGCATCTTTAGGTAAAGAGACAGTAATCAATAAACCCTAAGTGTCCTTTAGATTAGGCCAGTATAAATACTTCTCACAATCAAATGAATGTCTGACAGCTCTGATAGCAATCTATAGTCCCCCAGGATTAGAGAGCACAATAATATAGTGACATTTACCTTTGGAGAGATTAATCACATGAGAAGCGATAATCTTGTGGTCATTCTTTCTACAATCACTGGCTTATATATAGCAGCAAATCAGCATATTAGAATGATTTCTGAAGGATCAACAGTTATTTAAACAGTTATTTAAAATTGCAATAATATTTCACAAATAAATGCAGCCTTGGAATGTGTTAAGAAGCTTCTTACAAAACCTTTAAAACAAAATGGTAGTATACTGTAGTTTAAAGGAGTTCAGTAAAATCCTGGTTTACATTTATATTTGTTTGCATTAGATGTTTCCTAGAGTAGTGTTTGTCATGCAGATGTGCGTCTACACTAAATCACTCTCTTATATAAACCTCTCATGAGCATCACTCTTCATGTTTTGTCCTGTACACCATTGTTTTTTCCTGTTTACTTAAACTCATAGTTGCTACATTGAAGTGCATTGTCTTGCTTTTTCTTCACTGTGTGATGCACATAAAATGATATCAAGTGTATTTTGGCCCAGATGACTATAACTTGAGACACAAACTCATTTTTGAATGGTCATATACAGTAGTTAACCTTTGAAGTGGATCAAAACTTTTACCTAAAACCAAAATGCGCTCTTGTATTCATGATCTTTTTTTGATCCATTTCAAACGTTGTACTGTTTTTCATATTGCGTATGATAGGGGAGACCAGGTCTAGTTTTCACACTTTTTACTTCATCGACTTAAAGCAGACAAACCTTAAAGTCTTGACTACAGCAAAACTATTAAACTTTCCCACCATTATTGACAAGGAAAAAAAATACAGTTCATTAAACCCAATAGCAGGGCATGTTGTCAATGACAACTTCCCCATGTGACCCCATCACAAAATAAATAAATAACCCAACAGTAAAAATTGTTAGTGGTCCTTATGCCATCATTCAATTAGAAGTAAACTAGGGCACAATATCCATTTTTACACAAATGTTACTCTAAACTAGGTGTTAATTTTTCCATTTATCCAAACATTTTTTTCAGAATTTTGTGTAACAGACATTCATTTCAGCCTCATAATGAAATTCAGATCTAGGCTGATGAAGTTCCCAGGGTGTTTTATCCCCTTTGGGACGTCTAAAGTTAAACTGTGCTGCCGTATATATAGAGGCCATAGTTTGGATCTCTACTTCATCTAGTGTGTATCCTAAATAAGATAAAGGTGAATGTAATGATGGGTGTTTATAAAAGGGGGCAGTCGTGGCCTAATGGATAGAGCGTTGGACTTGTAACCCGAACGTCGTGGGTTCGAGTCTCAGGTCTGGCAGGGATTGTAGGTGGGAGGGGTGAATAACCAGCACTCCACCCTCAATACCACGACTGAGGTGCCCTTGAGCAAGGCACCAAACCCCCAACTGCTCCCCGGGCGCCGCAGCATTGGCTGCCCACTGCTCTGGGTGTGTGTTCACTACTGTGTGCATGCACTTGGATGCACCACTTCCCTTTCCCCCCTTATAAAGAAATCTAGCAGGTTACTAGTTCACATCCTATTGTCTTCAGTGATCTCTGTTCTTTAGAGGTCCTTGTTACAAAAGTAGCTGAAGGTTCGAAGGCAATTATAAAAAGTAGGACGGTGAAGTAGCAACCCTGATTTCTGTTAATATATGAACTTAAGAAGTGGCACGCAACCCTGTCCAAGTCCTTTGTGGTGTCCACATACTGACGCATGACACTCAGGTTTCATCTGTACTGCAAAAAGTCATTTTCTTTGCATTTTTTACACTGTAAAAACAAAAAAAGTTGAGCCAACCTAAAATTAAGGCAACCAGCTTCAGCAGATTTTTGAGTTTTGAGAGAACTCAAATCTGCTGAAGTTTGCTGGTTGCTTTAAAATTTTAAGTTGGCTCAACTTATTTTTTACAGTGTAGTTAAAATCCTTATTACAGTCTTTGGCAAGACTTTGCAATAAAGTTCCATTTGTTAACTATATTTAACGCATTAACTAATATTAACTAACAATGAGCTATACATTTGTTACAGTATTTATTAATCTTTGTAAACATTCGTTGGAATCAACATTAACTAAGATTAATAAATGCTTTTTAAATGTTTATTTCATTGATAGTTAATGTTAACTAATGTAGTTAACTAATATTAACAAATAGAACCATATTGTAAAGTTTTACTCAATATTTAGATAAAATCACTTGGAAAAACTTGTCAAAGAATATGTCTTGAATTTAAATTTCTTGTTTTAAGCCTCAATCACGAGTCTAATAGATCACAAATACAGTAAAAAGAGTACTATTGTGGAATATTATTACAATATAAAATAATGGAATATATTTTAAAATGTCATTTATTCCTGTGATGCAAAGCTTAATTTTCAGCATCATTACTCCAGTCTTCAGTGTCACACGATCCTTCAGAAATCATTCTAATACGCTGATTTGCTGCTCAAGAAACATTTCTAATCATTATCGATGTTGAAAACAATTGTGATGCTTCATATTTTTGTAGAAAGCGTGATAAACTCTTCAGAATACAGTGAATAGAAAACAGCATTTATTTGAAATAGAAATCTGTTGTAACAGTATAAATTTCTTTACTGTCAATTTTGATGAATCTAATGCTTCCTTGATGATATATGGATATATCTGATTAACTACTTAGCTGCAAGTGTAATTTTGAATCATGGCCAGAAGATTCGGTTAGAAACCACAGAGCCAGAAAAAACTCATTCAGCTCAAGCTGTTCCACAGACGCTGCTGGACTGTTTCCATGTGCCGCAAAAAATGATTAAGGAAGGAGAAGCTGATGTACACATCATCAAATGATGTTGGAAACAACCTTAGATTTAAATTCAAGACAAAATGATCAGATGTTCTTCCTCTCATTGAAGCTCAAGATGCGCTTTGGATCATTTGAAATCAGGCTAGAGAAGATGATCATCATGTCACACCCTCTGCTCTGCCAGCACTAGAACCCAGCCATTCATGAAATCCGGCACTAACGAGCACAACGCATGCTTCCATCTCAAGAAGAGGCTTAAAGGACACAATCATGTCTTCACAAAAATACACATACTTCCTATACAGAACACTACACTTGATTTTATATGATTGGTTCATGGAAAAATAAAAATTCTGTCACCATTTTCTCACCTTCATGTTGTTTCAAACCCATACAAACAGCCAAATTTGTAAACAAATCAACCAACTCAAAAATGGAAAAATGATATAAAAGATCCAACTCAAAAAAAGATTCATAGAATTGCAATGACAATGTCGGGGCAGTCGTGGCCTAATGGATAGAGAGTTGGACTTGCAACCCGAAGGTTGCGGGTTCGAGTCTCAGGTCCGGCAGGGATTGTAGGTGGGGAGAGTGAATAACCAGCACTCTCTCCACCCTCAATACCACGACTGAGGTGAGACCCTTGAGCAAGGCACCAAACCCCCAACTGCGCCGCAGCATTGGCTGCCCACTGGTCCGGGTGTGTGTTCACTTCTCACTGCTGTGTGTGCGCACTTGGATGGGTTAAATGCAGAGCACAAATTCCGAGTATGGGTCACCCATTCCATTCCTTTCCTACAATGGTGATTTTTGACATTTTGGTGTGAAGTGGAGACAGGGTTATTATAGTTAACTACAATTAAACCTGAAATTAAAATTTAAAACCATCAAAGAAAAAAAAAAAAGCTAAACAAAAATTGCTTAATCTATATGTACTTAAGCTAGTTTAATTTGATGTACTAAAATAACAAAAACAAAATACTAAAAATAACAAAAAATAAATTACTAAAACTTTAAATAAAATTAAAAGGAAAAATATAAAAATAAAAGCATCTCAGTACTGAAATAGACTGTTTGGAGCGGAGACAGTTTTCGAATCTTCTCTTTTGGTATTCCATTAAAAAGTCAATTTGATGAGTAACTAATGCACGTATCTTCGTTTTTGTATGAATAATACCTTTACCGTACAAATGTGTTTATGTGAACTGCTATAGAGCGCAGATGCATCGGGCCTCCTCTTCCTCTCACCTCTTTTAACTTGTGTCTCGTGAGGATGATTCGCTGGCCTATCTCTGCAGCAGAGCAGTACAGAACAGCTCCCCGACCCACTTTGTTAAGACTAAAATTACAACACCAACAGCACAGGGAATTGGTCCAGGATGACACACACAGAATCTTGCATCTGCACTCTCAGAGATCCAGAAAAAAAGAAATTCACAGCCATCCGTGCACCTCTTTATCTCAAAAATGTATGTGCAACGCAACTGAAGGCCAAAATCAATAGCGGACTTAGAAACATGCACATGAACACGGTGCAATTTAGCCACTGCATGCAGAGGCAATAAAACCACGTCCTGGTATCCAGAACATCAACTCACCCCAGTCCAGGTCACACACCGTTTACCATTTCCAGGACAGATTTATAGCCTTAAAACTTCGCATTTTATGAGTGTGCTCAGTGAGTGTGTAGGGTAAACATAACTCCAGGTCACATTTGACCCCAAAATTAAAAGAAAAATTGAGAAATTATATTTTCCATAAAGAATATGAAGCCTATTTTTCGGACCATTAAGATTGTTTTGCATTTGGGCATTACTGTAATGCTAAATAAGCATATTTCTCCCAGAATGTCCTTTTATTGTCATTAGATTCTCATTTCTGTAACATACATTTAATTTTATTTTTTAATGTATTTCTGATTTTAAAATGGTATTTTTTTACTTTTTTTTTTTTTACATTTTTAATTTATTTTTTATTAAAAAAATTTATATTTTCCAATTACTTTCATTTGATTCCCTTTTTATTGTAACATAGAACTTATTTTTTAATTTTCTTTTTAAAGATTTGGGCCCGGTTTCACAGACAGGGCTTAGACTAAGCCAGGATTAGGCCACAGTTCAATCAGGACATTTAAGTAATTTTTATAAACATGCCTTAGAAAAAAAAAATTACTGGTGTCCATCTTGAGACAAAACAAAGGCATTGGTATATTTTAAGATCAATCAGTGGAAGTTTCTTTCAGATGAAACAGCTCAGATTTACATTTTAGTCTGGGACTAGGCTTAAGCCTACTTTGTGAAACCGGGGGTTGATTTTTACATTTTTTTAAATGAAACATTGTACATAGAATAGCATACATAAGTTATGCATTTGTATTAAAAGTTATACATTTGAATTTTGTGTCATTTCCATTATTCTCATTAGATTCTCATTCATGTAACATTTTTAAAAATCTTTTATTTACATTTTTACACTTTGAAATTTTTAAAGTTTAGTTTTTTAAAAAACTTTTTTTAAAATTAAAATAGCATAAATAAAGTACAATAGAAATGAAAATATCAATTTCTTTTACATTAGAGTAATGAAAATTCAATTTTTATTTTGCATTAAAGTCATGTCACAATGGAAATTTTTTTAAAAGAACTAAAAAAATTCCTCATCTGTTTTAAGTAAATCTGATTTTGGTTTGAAATATGACCCAGACATGTTCTTGACAAGTTCAAGAGATTCAGCAAATTTTCAAGTCTCCATGCACACTAACATTTCAAAGTGACTTTAAACTGCTTCACCAGGATAAAGTAGCTCAGAGCTCAAAAGGGTCATTGCCACCAGTCAGCATGTGTGTGTGTGCGTGCGAGCGAAAGTCCTACCATCTCAACCTGCCGAGGGTCCAGCTGAGTCGGTTCTGTTGGCGGGACGGCGAACTGGATTTTCCTCCTTTCTTTGGGTTCCACGGAGCCCTCTGAGGGACTAGAGGGATCCATGATGTGCTTTCGTCCTCTGTCAGTCTCACAAATATCCCTGGAATCTACCTATGCCTGTCTCAACATACATATGCACGCACACACACACACACACACGTGGCGTCCCCCAGGCAGCTTTCTTCAGTCTCCTCCTCTCCTTGACTCTTCTCTACTTTGTCTCTCTGTTGAGCCTCTCAAATACGCCGGTGGCCTCTTTTTTCCTTTCTCTTATCAGTGTGACCTCTGGTTTTCTCCCTCACACAGTGTTTGGAGTCGGTGTGGGCGTCCTTATATTAGCCGGGAGGACGGAGAGGGGTGGAGCTCAGAGAGAGGATGGTACACTGGCATGTTTTAGGGGGGTGTGCTGACGTTGATTTCTAATCAGAAAAAAAGATAATCCCATCCAGCTGGCTGAGCCTCTTTTGGCCTCTATTTGTGAATAGGAGATTAATAGAGAGCGAGAGAAATATAAAGAGAGGGCAATAATTCACGTCAGCAACCAATTTCAATGTATACTTCAGTTTCATACATTCTAAATAGTTGTACTGATGTTGAAAATCATCAGGAGTGACACTGATTCGATACTTGGTACAGCATCAATAACTTGTCTAAATACAGTGGCTCTGACTTAAAGGGATAGTTCACCAAAAAATGAAAACCCTTTCATTATTTACTCACCCTCATGTCACCCTAACATTGTATGACTTGCTTTCTCTGTATTCTGTGTAACACAAAAGATAACTTGGATGATGTTTAACACAATGTCAGTCACGTATTTTAAAAGTGACTTAAGTTTCTACATACCTTTTTGACAACCATACGTATAAAATGCATCCAAAACACATTTTAAATAATGTTTGGCACGTTGCGAGTATAAATGATGGTTTTCAAATAATTTTGCATGAGTTTAAAACATTTAGCAGACAATCAGGAAACATTCAATGTTGTTATTGTAAGCAAACTAATAAAAATAGTTTTTTTCGTTAATTGAAATAAAGCATATAAAATTCTAAATATGAAATAAAAATCAGAAATGTTGCTTAGGCATCTTACTGAAATAAGGTTGAGTAGTAAAATTACTAAAATAAAATTTTAACATTTCTAAAAGATAAATATCAAGAAATTTAGAAAAAACTAATAAAAATGACAAAAGAGCATATAATTGCTAAAACGTACATTAAAAATGAAACCCAAAAATATAAAATTAAAAGCTGGTTTAATAGAATATAAATTAAATACTCAAACAACAGTGGACATTAAGCAACTGAAGCACCACTTGAATGATTTTGTGATGCAAATGTACACCTGGGCCAGTTGCATAAATATAGCCATTATGTTGAGACTGTGCCTTAAGAACTATAGTATGACTAACTAGCAGTTAACCAAATGCTAATCAGACTGTTCAGTATCAGACCAATACAGGCTATGTTTTTATGTAACTGGTTTAAAAAGTTGTGAATGGTCTTAAACAAAATTGTGAGACTACAGGTGTCTCTGAAGTCTTTCTTTCAAAAATAATATTAAAATAAATAACCCTTTTAAGGATAAGTTCTTGTCTCAACACAATGACATTCGGGGCCACTGCACAGAAGACTTACTAGCGACACCTAGTGGGTAAAACATGAGGTTCATAGGAAATAATGAAAACACCAAAACATTTTAGACAGCAAATAAAATTTGACCTGTTAAAAGAGGATGAGTGTGTAAATTGCACTGAGAAAACATCCAGGTCACATTTACTCCTAATATTTTGTTTGAGATAAACTAATAAACTTATTTAAGCTCTCAAACATCAAATAAATCAGAAGGTTTCCGCTTTGCCCGTCTGGTCTATTTCAGCATGAGTGTTCCTGTGAGAACTGAAATTTAGCTGAGCACCAAAAATAGTGACTAAAAATGGCTTTAATCAAACTGTCGTCAGTAACTTCAGACCTGCTTCTGATCTCTTATTTGAGACTCAAGGAAACGAGTAAAACTCGGTCACTGCTATAACATTTCAGCCAGGATTTTATCACAGCCTCTCAGGAACTGGATATGAACTGTCTATACATTAAATAAACAGTTAAACATTAATAGCAGCTTTCAATAGAACTGGTTTTACATTCTCACTAAAATAAAAAGCATTTACTATATTTGTGAAACTATGTAAATATTTAATGATTAAAGGGCACAATAAATTGGCCAAAAGTGGGTAAAAGACGCATTTTTACAAAAGATTACAATTTCTAATAACTGATGTTCTTTTGAGAAAAAAAAAGGTTTCTTAAGAAGCAAATCTGGATGATTTCTGAAGGATCATGTGACACTGAAGACTCAAAAAATTCAGCTTTGCATCACAGGAATAAATTACACTTTAAAATAAATTAAAATAGAAAACTGTCATTTTAAACTTTAATAATTTCTGTTTTACTAAATTTGAATTATCTAATAAATGCTGCCTTGGTTGAGTATAAATGATTTCTTTCAAAAATATTTAAAAAGTCCTAATGACAAGTATTTTGAACAGCAGTGTTACTATACCCGGCTCAATTAAGGTACACATTTAATTGACTAAATACATTTCAAAGCATTTTCAGACTAATGTAACTAAAGCAAATACCAAAAAAGTCTAGAAAATGGTCTTTGCTCTCCTACTCACATTTTTCCAAGTCCTGAATTCCGCTGGAAACAAACCAAAAAATGCAATATCTAATGAGCATGTCAGCAGCTGTGGACCACTCAGGCCGGCTAGCTTGTTTTAATACCGCATTCTGCAGATGGTACAACACACAAATTTTCTCACTCGCATATTAATGCAGCATTTGCTCACAGATGAAATCTGACAAGTGCACGTCTCGACCTTCCCAAATCCCCCGATTTGAGCCATGCTGTTAGCAGCACTCAATGCCAGTGTCCTAAATCTCCACTTGGCATCTATGAGAAACTGCCGGAAAGAACAAGGGGGAAAAAAAGCTTCTTGATTAAAACAAACTCCTACATATTAAACTTCAAGGCATGAATGTTGTATTGTTATTATTTAGTGCTGTCAAACGATTTATCGCATCCAAAATAAATGTTTTTGTTTACATAATACATGTGTACTATGTATATTTATGTATATATAAATACACACACATACAGTAAGTTTTGAAAATATTTCCATGTATTTATATTCATATAATTTATATTATATAAATATATTTAATAAACACAACATATTTTTCTTAGATAAATGCACGTGTGTGTATTAACATTTACATAAATATACACAGTACACACACACATTATGTAAACAAAAACTTTTATTTTGGATGCGATTAATCGTTTGATAGAACTTTGTTATAATACTCAACAGTAATCAGGGTAGATTTACTAATAACTTTGAGTCATTTAACTTAAGTAGATTTTAGTTACTTTTATACCTGTTAAAGTATTTAAAAACTACAAAATAAAAGCAAATCTTACCTGGTCAAACCATGCATCTCGTAGAGGTGTGTTACTACTTTTTCAACAGATTTGGCTTTTTTTTTTTTTTTTTGCACTTCGTGCTGAACAACCATTCAACACCCTAGTAACCACATAGCAACATACTCAAAACGGCCACCGCATAGTAATGTCATGGCAATCATCTACAAAACCCTGGCAGCATATTTTGCATGCACTTCAGAAATCCCGTAATGCAGCACTACAAAATGTTGAAAGTATGCATATAAATGGAGACATGCATATGTTTGCATAAACTGTAGCAGACACATTTTACTCAGCCACATTTTTCATTTATTATCAGTTTACAACATGTACACTCGGCGGAGTCAAATCAAAACTGGCAAATCTGGCGCTAAAATTCAAGTCAGTTCAGTGTCTTTCTGAAGATGCTTTCGATTTAAATGAACTTTGCTAAACCTTGTGGTCCTGAAAACAACATTTGGATGAGGACATCCATCCCTCCCCCACCAAAAATCAAAATAAGAACACATCTTACGCACAAGCTAATATGAATCTGTGAAAAAGGCCTCACTCAAGTGCTGCAAATGACTTCAAGTTTTCCTCATGCCTTTGTACGGAATCAGAAAGGATGAAGAAGAACAAGCCGGATCGAGTCTCTTGCCTTACACATAACAGCACTAAAGAAAGTAGCTTGATTTAGACATTTACGCAGCCCTCAAAGAAATCGCACATGGCTAAAACTCACAGACCGTTGCAGTCGGAGACGCGGGAAAAGATGCTCTCCAAATAACGCTGTACATCGCTGGGAGGGATGAACATCATCCATTCGCATTCAAGAACAGTTCCTTTAACATTCACCTTTTCCTTTAACGGAAGAAAGAAATATATTAATATGTAGTAAATGTAAGTTTAACGGCTAAAGCACATTAAGTAGAAAATGACGACGAACGAAAAGATCAAGTTCAGAGAACGGTTCAGGAAGGGCCGGCGGCTCCTCCCAGGGTGTACCGCAGGTCTTGGTCCTGGGTGAACTGAGTTTCCGGAGCAGCGTTTGCGGGCGGTGGGGTGGCGCTCGGGGGAGAGGAGGGTCCCTGGCCGGGGCACAGGTCTGCAGCGGGACGTCTGCTCTCGGAGGCTTGCTGGGAAATGAGCTGGAGAAGGGTTGTCGCTACATCTGATGTAATGTCTTGAGCGTGTTTTGCAGACTTTGACCCTGTGGCCTCTGGAGTTACTAATGCAGAATCTGCAAGGAAAAAAGACGAAAACTTTAGACATCAAATATTATGATCAAAGAACTCCATAGATGAGCTATAGCAACAAAGAAATATTACAACAATTAAACAGTACATAACATTACTACTGCAAACCCGAATAAGCCATGAAAACTCTAATTTAGATTTATTTTTCATAAATCAAGAATAAGTAGGTAAAACCTCAGATTTTGGTTTCGTACTACAAAAACATGTTAAATGCATTTAACCTGAAATATTGAATAAGCCAATTCACAAATTAATCATTAAGCAATAAATAACTAAAGCTTATTACTACTATTACACTGTTTCTTCATTTTTTTTTTTTTGAATGATGAACAAATAATGATTTTGACGCAACTAGAATAAAAATTAGAATTAAATCTAAATAGAATTAAAATTCTGGAGTATTGTTAATGCACAAATGAAAATATGAATCTGCTTTTAAGTGATTATTCTTCACTTACAAGCAAATATCAGCTGTATTTGCTCTTAGCACATTTTATATAATTCTGTTAAATGTATAACATGAACATTTAAATACATCTTTGAAAATATTTTAAGTATTTATGTTCTAATTTATGGAGTTTACACTTAACTCTTTCCATAAAATTATCATTTTCATAATTAGTCATTTGTTAGAGTGGTCAAATGACACTCCAATAGTTTGGGTTTTGCTAATGCAGCAATTATCAGGAAAAAAGACAGAGGAGTCTAGATTTATATAACTTAATTTATATGCTAGATTTATGTAACTTCACTGGATAATTCTAATGCTTCAGTTGTTTTATTTATAGCCTAATACATGTATACAGGGAGCGAGATGTCTGTCTCAAATGTGTTTACAAATAAGTTAATAAATTGATGTAATTTTCTCTATTAGTAAGACTTTCATGTTTTATTCAAAATCAAGTTCTGATCTGTACCAGAACATAGCCATCTTTCAATGACCTCTAGCTGAATCACAGTTAAGCTACATATTTAGTTAAAACATGATGCGCCAAAAGCAAGAGCCCACGTCTGCATGGCTAAAACACTTAAAAAAAAAAAAACAAAAAAAAAAAAACAGTTGGACTATCCTCAAGCTAACAGAGAAGTCGACCTGAAATGAATCCATGCTTGACACTTGACCAATTATTCATCATTTAGGCTGCTCTGCAAGAGGTGTTGGACAAAACGCCTCCACATGACTTAAAAAAAAAACAAAAAAACAAACAAAAAAAAAACAAACAAACAAAAAAACTTACACTGACCTACAGGGATTGGCTGGAGTCACTTATGTTGTTTTATCAAATGTACAAATGTAAATGTTGGATAATTAGATAATTAAATGTACAAATGCTGCAAATGTTAGATCATTTTTCCAAATGATGATAATAATAATATAAAAATTATTTTTAACTTGCATATTTAAAGATCGCTATACAGCGATAATCATAATAGTAGTAGTAGCAGCAGCAGTAATAATAATAATAATAATAATGAAAACATTTGCAATAATAGAAGCATTCAGGAATGGTGCAACATCATTCGCAGTGCAGTAGTTCATCCTGAATTTGAATGTACAGATTGCATATTTCTTTTTCTTCATGGACATCTACATTTTTAAATGTACATTTATGAATTTTTAAAATTTATTAATATTTAATGAAACCATTGTTGTGATGTCTTACCAGATTTGCATACATTTAAAATGTATAAATAAGAAATAAAATAAATGGCCGTGGCACATCCAGATATAAATACTGTGGAAAAATACATAGAATTAAATTATAGTTCACTTTAAATCTGATTTAAAGTGTACAGCTAATCTCAGCAAATTCATTCATAAGCTAAAATGTTGTTTACTCCAGACTTTGGACCTCTGTGCTCCAGTACAACATTGACTTAACCAAGTTTAAAACTATAGATGCATGACATTAGATTTTCTAGATACATATGTAAAAACATTTTTTAGGGTTTGTGGGAGTGAATTAGCTCGTGCAAAATTGTTTTTACAGCAACTACTGAAATGTATTTTATTTAAACTTCAGCTTTTGTGTGTGCAGTTTATGTTGTAGCAGCAGTTTGTCTAATATTAGTCTGACTATTATTACCATACAATAAACTATACCAAATCAGATGTGTTCCTTTTGAACTAGTAAACATCACATTCACATACATAGAAAATATCTACAAGAGTTTGGAGACTTTCATCAATGCAACAAATTGATGGTGAGATCGAACACAAAAAAAAGTCAAAAACAAACAATAGCCCTTTTCCATCAAAGAAAATATTGATAAGTGTGAGGACAAAATATACAGTATAGCTATAATTTATTTGACACTCGTCTCACAATAACGCTTTATTACAGTGTGTATTCCTGTATTCACAGATTAAACCCCAAAGACCATGTGAAAAGAGAGAGAGAAATGAAATCGACCACTGAGGAACTGAGAGTGAAAACAAAAGCGTGTGAGCTGGAAAAAAACTGAGCTGGAGGGTATCAGTCGGCAGGACAAGGTCAGCCGATCTTAATTAGACTTCATTAAGCTGGATTACACCAGCAAAAGCTATAGAGCATCTCTTGGATGAGAAGCAGTACCATTTACAAATAAATGGATGCATCTTATAAAATGTCAAGAAAATACTTGTCATATTTCACCCCAAAAATCAACAAAGAAATGCATTAATTTGCATGAAGACAATATTTTCGAGATTTATTGTATTTGACATCCGCACAATAAATTCAAATAAACTGAATTTAAATCTACATACATTAAATTAAGCACATTTTCCACCTCTCATAACCATAAAGAGTGTAGATGTTTTATTTTTGTATTTTTTTGGGGAGAATTTCCTTAGATTTTTCCCAATGATGCACATTCTGTATTTTTTTTTTAAAATGAATATAAACTGTAGGTTGCCATGCTGTATAAAATACATTATAATTTTATTAATAAAAAATATAAATTAATTCTTGATACTGTAATGCTATATATATATATATATATATTACATTACAATGAAATGTATATGAATTATATTAATTCTTATTACTGTAATGCAGATATAAAATATATATGCATTACAATAATGAAACGTATAACAAATTCTATATAAATTCTTTTTTTTATTAATTCTCATGACTAATGCAAAATATACATAAATGAGACATATCATTTTAGTAATAATGCTATATATATAGCATTTCAGTAATAAGGACAAATTTTCTCATTACAATACTGAAAATGAAGTGAATGCCCTTAATTTTCATGAAAATAAGGGCACCAAAAAACAAAAACAAAAAAATCATGGTACTACTACAAATCCAAAATAAAAATGTTCAATGTCAGAGTGAAATATGATCTCTGCATATTCTTGACAGGATTTTAAGATTCACCCAACTATGCTAAACCAATTCAGTAAGAAAGAACTACATTATGCGTGCAAGACAGCGGTTGGAAATGTTACCTAGCTTACTCCAGTCAAGTGTTGTTTTCTGAGTGTACTAGAAGAGAGACACATAAATAAAGATGTGTCCAAAATGGCTCTTTATTAGGACTGTTTAATCTGGATTTAGGAGAGTGACAATTTAACGCAAACACTGTAACCATCTCTCAAGGACTTGCAGTGCGTGCCAATAGATGAAGAGCTCCCACGCCCTGTCTGTGAGCAGATTTCTGCACACAAAAAGTCCGCCGGGCACCGACGCAGTGTGTGAGCAGACGGGGCTCTGTGGATTTTGTTCCTATGAAAATAAAAACTAAATACTGCAAGACTGTAAAACTCAATGGAAGTTCACGAAAAGCAGAAAATAAACATCAGGGTTTTCAAATAAACATGACAATTTATTTCTCTATTTGTTAGCCTGCAGTCTTTCAACTAATTAAACGTTTCCCCCTCTTTAAGATTTTAGGAAGAAAACAACAACAACAACAACAACAAAAAAAGAGTGACATCTCTACAAGAAAAGCGTATGGTTTCTCTTATGCGGGTGGGTCCCACATTACGAGCCTGCGGTGTAACCTGTTTAGCTGCGGCCAATCACAGCATTCGACAACTCAGGCCCCGCCCCCCATAGACTTAACTAACACTTGCCCTCGCGATCGCCGCCCATGACGGAAGCGGAGCCGCCTCGTGCAGCGCCCTCGTCTGGCCGGACTCCGTTGCTCTCGTCTGCCCGCTCCGCCCCCGACGCCGGGGCCTTTATCAGCTGCTCCAGCAGGAGCGCGAGCAGGCCGGTCTGGTCTTCCTGCGGGATCTCTGCCGGCTGCGGGACGCTAGAGGACTGGATTAAGGTGGAGAGCTGACTAAGCAGTTCGAGCTGCTGCGCGGCGTCCGGCTCAGGGGTGGAGGGGGCGGCAGGTGTTCTGGAGAGCACTGACGTGGAGGCTTCAGAGGACGAGCTGCGGAGATACTCCGCCATCCGCGGGATGGTTAGATTGTCTGTCTGGCCCTGCAGCAGGTTCAGCAGCACCGCCAGCTCGGTCTGGTTCAACTGCTCCGCCGCGGCTCCCAAACCTGTGCACAGAAACGGTTACATTTGATTGCCATTTATGGAAAACAGGATTCAGGTTTCTTGCCTTTCAGTTTACATACTGCAGCATTCAAATACTTGGCCTACACAGATTTAGAACAATGAGGAAGCTGGAGGGATAGTTTCATTCCAAAACACCAGAAGAGGGTACTGAACCTGTAACAATGAACCTTTTCACTTTAACAGGCTTTTCAGAAGCTGAAGTCATCAGAGTTGGGTAAACTTCTAATGTTGACTGAAACTACAACAAATTTAACTTTTGACTTCCCATTTGCCCCAATAGTAAAAAAAAAAAAAAAAAAAAAAAAATCCACAATAAGGGCTTCCAAAAGAGGAAGAGAGAGATTGCTAAGAACCAGTTTTCTGTAATTAAACACAAAGTACAGTGTTATAAACATGTTTATTTATTTATTTTTTAATTCAAACAAAAACTTTACTAGATTTACCATGCTAATGACTCCAGAAAGGTGTGATCACAGTTTTGAAAAAGGGTCCATGCACTTAAGGCTTTTTTTTTTTTTTTTTTGAAAAATGAGAAAGCTGCAACAATATGGACAGCCACAGTAAAAATGCAACCCAAAAAGCAATCATTATCACTTCTTTCAGAGGCGAGGGATTGAGCCAATCATAACAGAGGTCATCTGTATAAACTCAATGTGTTAGGCTGTTTAGTGAACATTATGTAAATGTCAAAAAAAAAAAAAACATTAAAAAATTAAAAGTATAAAATATAGAATAGAAATAAAATAAATACAATGTTAAAACTAAATTTCAAGTAATTGAAATGATTAATGCTGATGCTAGACTTAATTTTATAGAGATAAGGTGGCAGGACTTAAACTTATGCAGCATTGCTATAAGAAGGATTTCGAACTGCGTAAGCGGAAAAGTTACATTCATCAGCACTTCATTATACATCCAGCCAGCTTAAAAAGCACAGATAAGGGCAAGCTCCTCTATTAGGTCCAAAGGTCCAATCCATTTTAGAAAACACTTAATTTTTTTTGAATGACCACTTTAAATAAACGTTCACCCTGCCCCGCTTCTGAAGATCTGCCTACCTGAATAGGCAGGTAGGCAGACAATCAATGATTTTGAGGTGAACAGAACCCAAGTGTTCCTGTCAAGTCATGGCCCACCTTCCAGCTCACTGGCTGTGATGTTTGCTGGTGCGGGATGGGCAGATGAGGGTGGTGGGGGTGGGGGACTCGGCGGCGGGCGGCTGTTCTCCCCTCCTGAAGGTCCTGCGGGTTCCTTTCGGGGAGCTTTGGCAACAGGGAAATCCTCAGGCACCCCGCTTTGCCTCTGCCGCCGCCGCTTCTTGCTCCAGAGCTCATGACAGTCTTGCCAATGAGGCAAACTAAAAAGGCAGGCCACATAATTACAAAAAAATATTACGAACGTGTATTTACAACTATAAACTGCTATTCAGCTAGTCATTCATACGGAGTTAAATTTCATTATATTAAATAGCCTAACAACATTTAATTGCTGCTGCATTTAAAACTAAATTACAAAACGTGGTGTGACTTTACCACTCGTTCCACAAACGTAGTTTTATTAACACCATATAATACAATTTAAATCACATAAGATGTGTTTGTGTGTGCACTGACTCAGGTGGTGGCATCTTGTTGGGCTCCACATCACACAGAAACTGGCTCGCGAGGGCCTGTTCAGCCGTGCAGCGTCTCGAGGGGTCCAGCGTCAACATGTGGTCCAGCAGGTCAAGAGCAGAGGTGGGCAGACTATAGACAGACAATGTGATTATAAAGGAAGTACTGTGTAAAAATATTGTGACTAAAAAGATAAATACATTTATGCATTTGGCAGATGCCTTTATCCAAAGTGACTTTCACTGCATCATTAATATTCAGGACCATAACTATGGCAAAACAATCATGAACAATCTTTTTATTTAGTTATTTTTTTTACAGTGCAAAAGGTAGGGGTAATTTTTTTAAAATTTATTTATTTAATAAGTTTGCTCAGGAAAGATGCTTTAAATATCAAAAGTGACAGTAAAGACATTTATAAATGTTACAAAGATTTTAAATTTCAAATAAATGCTGTTCTTTCAAACTTTCTTCATCAAACCATCCTGGAAAATTATCATGTTTCCATAAAAATATTAATCAGCACAACTATTTCAATATTGATAATAATAAATGTTTCTTCAGCAGCAAATCAGCATATTAGACTGATTTCTGAAGGACCGTGTGACACTGAAGACTGGAGTAATGATGCTGAAAGTTCACTTTGCGTCACAGGAATAAGATACATATTCAAATATATTCAAATAGAAAACAGTCATTTTAAATTTCACAATATGACTATTTTTACTGTATTTGTGATGAAATAAATGCAGTCCTTGAGTGAGAGACTTCAACAAAGATTAAAATCTGTCAGAGAATGATGGAAGAGTTTCAAAAATCAGGATGAACTTACAAAGAGAATTCCTCCCGCAAGCGTCGTCTGTACTGTTTCTTGGGTCTCATGGTATTAAAGTACGGCAGCTTAATTACATCTGGCCAAGCAGCAGGACACGGACTACCGCACAAACGACTGACCAAAACAAAATACAAAACAGATGGAGTGTAACACCGTTTCATAAAGTCCTTTCCCCTCCTTCAGCATTAGAGCAGCAACACATGTGCATTGTGAGCAACGTACCTGATCAGCTCAAGCTGTAGAAGCTCTTGGTTGGCCTGGAAAATTGGTTTCTTAGTGAAGAGTTCTCCCAAAATACACCTTTACACAACAGCAAAAAGAAACACAAACAACATTATTATTTGAACAGCAGCTGAGGTGTAAATGTAGATGGGAAACAGACAGAACGTCTTACCCGCAACTCCAGACATCAATAGCAGGTGAGTATCTCTCCTCTCCCAGTAGCAGCTCAGGTGGGCGGTACCACAGCGTGATCACCTTATTAGTGTACGGCCGACTGGGAATGACCATCAAGTTAGTGTTATACACCAAAGCTTTTCAATACCAATCATGTTTACTGTTTCTGAAATTGCATGTAAATCTACAGAAACTTTAAAGCTGAAGGTAGGGGTGGGCGATATGAGCTAAAATTCATGTCACGATATTTTCCACTGTTGTGATATGAGAAGAAAAAATAGAATCACATTTTAGTAGACCTTAATTAAATTACAGGCAAAATATGTATTTTAACCTTATATAACTAAAAAAAAAAACATGATTTCAAGATCTAAGGCAAAAACAGAATGGTCTGACTTTAGATGTGTGAAATTATGCTACATAAGACACCTGCGCAAAAGAAAAACGGCAAATGGACTGAAAGAACATGCAAATTCGCTCTGTGACAGCAGATGGCGCTTATGGCCTCAATTTAGTGTTCCTTTGGTTACCTCTGTAAATAAAGCTGCCCTGAGCTGCACTTATGAACACAGAGGTAAGAGAAAGAGAAAATGCCATCTAAAGTTTTCTGAAGAGAGTTCCCTTCAGATATTCATTTATATTAATCCCCTGCCTCCAATTCATTTTTTTATATTTTTCTTCCTATATTTCGAGCATTGTGAACAGTGATCTTGCGCTGCCTGCTACAGTATTTTCTCTCTTTGTGTTCGTGTTCTGCGTCTCTGTCCTGTGTTAACAGCCGTTTACAGACTTAGTAATATTACCACACAAATGATTGTAATCCAGTTTGTGTGCAGTTCCGAAAAGCCGACCTTGTGTTTGGAGCAAAAACTATCCAGTTCTGATTTATGTCCGATCAAGCGGGGCATCTCTCTCTCTCTGATGAAGCAGTAATGACTGCGGGGGAAAAAATCTTTGTCTGTCCATCCAGTGAAATCCATGAATATGTAACGGTATCCACGGTATAGCAAAATCCATATCATGGTGCAACATAATACCGGTAGTCACGTTAATACCGGTATAGTGCCCACCCCTAGCTGAAGGGTGTCAATTTTTGCGCCCCATAGATCGAGAAAGCCTAACGTTTACTTACCTTTCCTCAGAGTTATAAAGACGAGCCAAACCAAAATCGGCAAGTTTGATCTGACCACTGTACAAAGAAAAAAAACAGTAAGGCGAATGGAACAATTTGCAAAAGCCCTAAATCTTGCATAATATATTACTTAACACTATTCTGTAAACAGGGCCACATTTTATAATTTTAAAGCAAGATGCAAGTATTTGCAAGTATTGGTTAAATGCCAGTATATAATGTCACTTTTTTTTTTTTTTTTATAAACAAAAGTATGACAAATGTATTGATACACTGCCCCAGCATTTATTTCAGAAAGCACAACGTTAGTTAAGAATGTAAAATTAATGCGAAAATCATATGCATTCTACTAATCAAAAGTCTACAGCTGCTAAGATTTTTTTACTGTTTTTGAAAGAAGTCTCTTCTCCTCACCAAGACTGCATTTACTTGAATACAGAAAACAGCAATATTGTGAAATATTATTAGAATTTAAAATATTGGTTTTCTATTTGAATATATATTAAAATGAAATGTACTCCTGCAAAGCTGAATTTTCAGCATCATTACTCCAGTCTTCAGTGTCACATGATCCTTCAGAAATCATTCTAATATGCTGATTTGCTGCTTGAAACATTTCTTATCACCGTTAAAAAAGGGTTACTGATTAATATTTTTGTGGAAACCATGATAATTTTTTTTTCCAGGAAGTTCAAAAGAGCAGCATTTATTTGAAATATTTTCCGTAACATTATAAATGTCTACTTTAAATTGATTGATTTAATGCATCCTTGCCAAATAAAATGATTAATTTTTTAAATAAAATTGAACGTCGTGTAGCTAAACTTGTATGCCACTAATAAGAGACAAACTTCATGCAACATTTCAAAACACAAACTGGTACCTGTTATTTAGCAGGATATTGGAGCACTTGATGTCTCTGTGCAGAAAGTTCTTCTTGTGGCAATAATCTAATCCCTCCATCAGCTGACGCATGAAGCTCTGCACATGCTCATGGGAGAAAGACACCAGTCCTGATTCCAGCAGCCCCATCAGGTCATGGTCCATGTACTCAAACACCAGGTAAAATGCACCTAATGCACAAAAATACATACAGGTTAATACACAGAATTAGGCCAAGAAAATGAGTGTGTGCAGGCAGAAAATGAAGCGTTTCAGGAAAATCGAAAACTGAGTGGGCCACAAATATGCCACTAACTCTAAGAGGAGAATGTGTTCACCACTGAAAAACTGCACGTTAAATACAAAAATAAATATACACATGCAAATGCATTTAAACAAACCTTTATCCTTCTTGAAGTCAAGTGCGTCTTGTTTATCAGTGACGATTTCTTTCATGTTGACAACGCTGCGATGGTTGAGTTGTCTCAAGATCTTGATCTCTCTGATGGCAGTGATGGGGAAACCCTCCTTTTCATTATCCAATCTCACCTTCTTCAATGCCACCAGCTCTCCTTTAGACACCAAAACATAACAGAAGGCTGTCAACACGTCTTCTCTTCTCAAAAACATGGATTTTTGCAATGGCAAAAATAGCAGTGCAATTACTGAGAATGATCAGATAAGCACAGCTTTTCTAATTAAGAGCAAATAATTCTGCATTTAAAGCAAACAAACTACCGTTCAAATGTTTGGGGTAAGACTTTTTTTTTTTAAAGGAATTAATACTTTTATTCAGCAAGGATGCGTTTAATTGACCAAAAGTAAAAGACATTTATAATGTTAAAAAAATCATTTCTATTTTAAGGAATACATAAACATTTTGGAGTTCATTATATCATTTGCACACACTAGTATTCATCCCCTTTAAACAACACACCTGTGTCTTTGTCCTTTGCCTTGTACACCTGACCGTAGGTTCCTTCTCCAATGATGCCAATGATGTCAAACTTGTCCACACAGCGCTTGCCCCAGTCAGTTTGAGTCTGCTTCCTCTCTCCATATCTAGGACAGCAAATCCTGCACACATTTGACAAACACTTGAGAAAAACCTTTTTCAAGTCACTTTCTCTCATTCTGTCATTTTCCAGAACCTAATGAAGCATTCCAGCATCCCATGACTAAAGTAATAACTGTGATAAGGCTTTCAACTCTTAACAATAAAAAAAAAAACATACAATGCCATTCAAATCTTGAGTCCAAAAGAGACATTAATACTTTTATTCTGCAAGGACACATTCATTTGATCAAAAGTATGTTCTCTAAATATAAATGTCTAGGAGCACAATGTGTTGTATTAGCAACATTTCTCTGTTTTAAAATGCAATTGCCTATTTAATTCATTTCACAAAAACAAAAGCTTAAGGCTTGAATAGCTCTGCTCACAACTACTAAAATATGGAAATAACTGTCACTGTACGTTCTGATCACACAGCCAAAAAATAATTCTCTTCTTCAGTGTTTTGTCTTGTTTTTCAGTGCAAATGTCAAATTTCCTGGAACCGCAAAATGACAAGTCCCGTTTTATGAGAAGTTGATCAAAATGAAGTGAGTTTAGGATTAAAAAGAGAACAAATATCTGCCAATGAATGGAGTCAAGAAAATCGACTAAATTCAACTGACAGATCTGTTCTTGTTTTAATCATAAACTCAATTTTGCTCGGTTTCTCAGAAAACAAGATTCCTTATCTTCATTTTCCTTCACAAGTAAATGTATCTTGATTTAAAAATGTTTAGATACTTGAATTGGAAAAACAAAAATACTGAGGACCATATTAATTTTTAGCAATGCATGCAACATCTAATGCCATTACTTCATGAATTTAACACAGCGGTTCCCAAATCCAGGGTGCGTCTGAAATCGCGTACTTCCCTACTATATAGTATGTGAAAAACAGTATGCGAGGCGAGTAGTATGTCCGAATTCATAGTATTCGAAAAACAGTAGGCGAGAAGTACCTGGATGACCTACTGCTTCCGCCCGAATTCTGTAGTAGGCATACGATGGACACTTTACTATCCCATGAGGCCACGGGAGAGGAGGCGTCATATTCGAGGGGACTGCGGAGGGGAGGGGTCTCCTCCAGAAAGTACTGGAGGCAGGGGCAACTCACTGAGCAGGCGTGTCCTGATTTCTTTTTCCTTTTCTTTCTCCTTCTCCCTGTCCTTCCGTGATGACTTCTGGGAAAGACTGCTCTTCTTTGGACTGAAAGGAGAAAAAAAAAGTCCACAGTTAGTATTCATTCTATGGGGAAAAAAAACTATTCCAAAAAATGTTGATTCTTTTATTTTAGATTTTTTTTCACAGCTCTAGCTAAAAGTAACTGAGACCATAAGAGAGGAATGTGGAACAAAATGTGGAATAACACTAAGCAGTAAATGTCAGAATTTTTTCATCTAGTGAGCTGGACATTTCTTTATTATAACTACAAATTTTGCCTCAACATGATGTGACCAAAAATGGGCCTCTTAGTCTGCAACGTGTCATGTAACAGACATGCATATGGTGTAAAAATGTATTTACAACTCATACAAGCATTAGGGATTTGAACAGATCTAGACGCCGATATATAGAGAAAAGGGAAATTGTGGAAAATCCAAATTCATGGTGGATAAGCACTACTCACATTTTCTAGCTAATCAGTTACACATTCCACCATGTAAGGTTTTTGGCAGGGAAATTACAGCAGTGAATATTTAAAGTAAAAGAAAGTAACATCAAATAGTTGCTATTTACACTAAGTATAAATAAAGTTGCATACAATTTGGACAGGCATAAACAGCAATAAATAGCTTGTAGTTAAAAAATGCAAATGCTGTTACATGGAATTCACGCAAAATGTAAACAGAAGAAATAAACCATGCACACTAACAGTGAATATTCTGCGTAATGCTGGGTGTAGTTAATGACAACAGCTTTTATCAACAAAGCTATCTGCATTTAGTGCAAACAGACACCGCCAGGAAATAACAGCTTATCCTCAGCTTACACTCTCTACAGCCCAAACATGCCCACATGCATCTAGGATAAATATGTAAATGGTCAAGCATACACGATTTGATCATGTGACCAAGAGCCAAGAGCTTAAGTGTACTTGGGCCACTATACAGTGTTTAAAAAACATGAATGTTGCTGCATTAGATAACAGATGTCAGAAGAAAGTGTCATTAATTAAGGTAACTCAAATACACTAAGTAAAACAAAGGAAAAAATACTACTACTACTAATAATAATATCAATGATAAAATACATTTACACCATTGAAAAATAATTATGACTATTAGTATTCCATGTTACATTAAACCTGAAAAGCATGGCAAAATAGCACCTGATGTATGATCATAAGGTCTCAGGCCCAAAACGTACTGCATGCAAGAATGTGAATGCAAACGCATCAAGCTAGGCCAAGCCTGATTTTCTGCATCACTGCATTTCGAAATATCAGACAACAAAGTGCAACACAAGTACAGTTGCATAATCAGTGCTTCCACAAGGGACTTCAGCATAAACTCTTTTCTTTTAGGTCAACTAAGGTCAGTTTGAAGAGAATGAGCAAGTTAGTTAAAGTCGAGTTATTTTAGTATTATTTATATACTATTATAACTTTAATATTTTTAATTTAGCCTGTTTTGAATTTAAGCTTTTATTTCTCTTTTCAATTCAGACTTCAAATTATTTTTAATAATTGTTTTGTGCATTTTTCCTTTTTATGAAATGTTTATTTTTATTAAAAAATATTTTTATTTATTACTACTATTTAGGTATAATTTATTTTTATTTCAGTTTTAGTTTTAACTTCCAGCAAATTTTAATGTTTTAATGCTTTATTTCAATTAGTTGCCAATGCATTTCTAAAAAAACTTTCAAGTTTTCTTTATTGCAGCATTATTTAAAACATTAAAAATATGTTTTTTTAAAAGTTTTAGTATTAGTTAATAAAAATAACCCTAAATAAGAGTTAAATAAGAGTTCAAGTGCACTAAATGACTGGAGAATACATAACCTAGGAACACAGAAACATTACAAAGTCAAAACAAATTTTTAAAATGAAACAATCCATAAATAGGAAAGGTCTTAGTGCCAAACACGCGTCCAAAAATCCAGTAGGCAAATAACAGTGCGTAGATCCAAAATATATAATAATACAAAGATGAAAGAGATCTGCAGTCAGCCAAAAAGGCTTAATTTATTTCTCAGAAGTCACAAAAATCACCTTTTGCACATATTTTGTGACCTCTGAGCAATAAATGAAATAAGCCTTTTTGGCTGAATCTGGACGAGTGCGGATCTCTTTCATCTTTGTATTTAAAATGAAACACATGCATGGATAAATGAATCACAATAAGATCTACAAAATGCATTTAGCAAAAAGGTAGGGTGACTTTCATTTAATGCCAACATTAAAAAGCATGTTTACAGCTACCTATCCAAACAATGACATCCAGTTTAATGACAAACGTTACCAAATCTATCATCCTTGAGAACTGAAGTTTGTTATCACCAGAGCAATGCTTCCTTATGAAGTGTCTCTGATCAAGACTCACCTGTCTCTGCAGTCTCCCAGAAGAACCGGCGGCAGGGGAAGAGGCGGAAGTGTGGAAGTCTTAACTGTGTGTGCGGGACTTTGTGTAGATTTCTGTTTGGGGCTTTTTGTGCGAGAAGAAACAGGTGTAGCAGGTGCTGAGGGTGGAGGAGCAGGCGGAGGGCTGTTTAGAGGAAGAGGTGGAGGGGAAGAGAGAGGAAGAGGAGGGGGAGGAGAGTTCGCCGGGAGAGGCGGAGGAGATAAGAGAGGCAGCGGAGGTGGACTGGATAACGGGAGAGGTGGTGGAGGAACCGCAGCGGGCTCCTCCGCTGGATCAGTGTTTGGAGGTGGCGAGGGTGGTCTCTGAGGCTCAGGGGGCGGGGCTGTGTCTAGTGGCGGCGTCTCAGTGTTTTTCACCGGTGCACTTGTGACGTTGGACGTGTTAGGGCGGAGGGAGGGGGAGTTTTTTGCGGCGGCCGCCGCCTGACGTTCCTTCTTTCTTCGCGTTAGCTCGGCCCCCAGGCTGGAGGTGATCGGCAAGCGTGAAGACGAAGGGGAGCGGCTGCCTGGTCGACTGCTGTGGGAGGAGCCTCCAC
The DNA here is from genome assembly GCA_021397915.2 of Tor tambroides. Lineage (NCBI taxonomy): Eukaryota > Metazoa > Chordata > Actinopteri > Cypriniformes > Cyprinidae > Tor > Tor tambroides. The sequence goes on along the minus strand of JAFVLL020020965.1, from coordinate 39,411 downwards.
TGGCTCCTCCGGAATATAAAGAATGCTTCTTAGTGCGAGAATGGGAAGAGGAGCGGCGAGAGGAGGAGTAGTGAGGAGAGCGGCTCCGGGAACGCAGAGAAGGCCTGGGGAGGAGAAACAAAAAATAGAAATGATTTAAAATCAGTCATGTGAACCTGCTCAAATTAACTAAATAAATGTAAACATCCTGTTTAAAGCATCAATCGAATCACAAAGGGTATCCTTAAAGTCACAATGAAACTTAAGTTGCATCAGATCTTTTCTTGCATATTGTGACGTGCATTGCAACACGCGAATGTTTACTGAAAAATAAAAACGTAGAGTGAGACATAGTTTAATGCATTGATTGTTGATCAGATTTTGAGATGTTGGTATTGCACTGAAAAATGGGGGCAGATGAATGTGACCTTGCAACAGTGGGCTTTTAAGTGCCGTTCACATTACACTTTTCGTTCTATTACGGGAGAGCAAAACGTAAGCTCACGTGAAGAAGTTTCACATTTCGCTGCGTTCCGAAGGTCAAGTTCCTGTGAATTTGTATTATGTGAAGCCGTATGACGAATATAAGATTGATACATCACAGCGTGACCTTGTGACTGAATTAAAAGAACATAAATTTAAAGGTGCCATAGAATGCATTGATACAATATTTTAAATTGTTCTCTGATATCTACATAGAAGGTATGTGGCTTAGGTATGGGCAAAAATTATCCAGAAACAGTTTTAACATGTCCATTTACAACCCTAGCATTTCTCCCCAGAATGAAATGGTCTGTTATTGGCTTATGTGGAGGGGTCATGAATAATAATATTGAGCTCTGCTCTGACTGGCTGTTTCACAGTGCGGCTCAATGTTGAGCTCTGCTCTGATTGGCTGTTTCCAGAGGTGGGTAGAGTACCCAAAAACTGTACTCAAGTAAAAGTAAAAGTACTTGTAGAAATATTTACTCAAGTAAAAGTAAAAGTAATAGTCTGAATAGTTACTTGAGTAAGAGTAAAAAAGTATCGGATAAAAAAACTACTCAAGTAGTTAGTTACTAGTTAGGATCATATACTGAATATAGTCTATTTTTATTTAGATATATAGATATTTAGATAAAATTTATACAAACACACACACACACACACACTGCCGTTCAAAAGATTTTTAATGCTTTTTTTTAATGTAATTTATTTCAGTGATGCAAATCTGAATTTTTATCAGCCTTTAGGCCAGTCTTCAGTGTCACATAATCCTTCAGAAATCATTCCAATATGTTGATTTATTATCAATGCTGTTCTTTTTAGCTTTCTATTCATAAAAGAATCCTGAACAAAATGTCACAGGTTCCAAAAAATATTAAGCAGCAAAACCCTGTTAAAAAAACCAGCATATGCTGGTATAGGTATGTTTTGAAGCATGGGATGCTGGTTTGAGCTGGTTTAAGCTGGTCCTTTGCTGGTTTATGCTGGTCCTTAGCTGGTTTAAGCTGGTCATGTGCTGGTCCTAAGATGGTCCGACCAGCTTAAGGCCAACACATGACAGGACAACATAAACCAGCAAAAGACCAGCATACACCAGGCTTCAAAACATACCTAACCAGCATATGCTGGGGGGTTTTCAACAACACTGATAATAAATCAATATATTATAATGATTTCTGAAGGATCATATGACTCTGAAAACTGGAGTAACAGCTGATAAAAATTCAGATTTGCATCACTGAATTAAATTATATTTTAAAGTATATTATGTATTATTTATGTATGTATATAGCCTCTGACAGGAGAAGAGAGAAATCTCCTCACATGACCGCTACAAGAACGTCTGAACATAGCAGAAACAAATGCACCTTGAGCGGATCTTCTTCCGTCTGTTCTACCAAATGTAAACAAATGTAGCCTTTATTTCTGCAAGCGTAAATATTCTGAAAATATCAATGTGTGTGTCTAGGCAAAAAAAGGCAAAAAAAACCTCCTGGAACTAACGCGGGTTTGGCGGGTGTTCATTTCATACTCTGTGACAGCTTATTTAATGAATAAACTATAAATTTTATTTAATGTATAAGGTACATGTACAACAAACTGGTAATGTCATAGTGTACTGTACTCGAATCTATACCTGTGGAACCGTAGACAGCACACGCGGTGTTCATCTAATAAAGATCGTCATAGCTAGCAAACAATAGCCTTTGCAGATTTGCTTTAAAACTGACTGTAGATCCAAAGCAAAGACTATAGGGACTTTGGAAATAAAGCCCACGTCTTCAACGCTCTTTCTGTTACAACTCTGAGAACGCTTCCAGACGGCGAGCGCGTGTGGCAGGGAACTGAATGAATCATTCAAACTGATTCCCTGGCAACCGATTCACTGGTTTGCCAACTGGTTTGATCAAGCCTTTGAACAGAATTGACTCAAAAGAATGAATCATTGGCAATGGAGCGTAAGCTCATTGCCCAGAGAAAAGTAGACGGCGCGTTTGGAATAAACTGAAGCATTTTTAACTTGTATTGCATTAAGATAAAGTAACGAGAGGAGCGTCGCCCACAGTAACTAAGTAAAAGTACCGTTTTTTCACTAAAAATGTACTTGAGTAAGAGTAAAAGTACCCATCTTTAAATATACTCCAAAAGTATTAGCTACCCAAAAAATGTACTCATGTAAATAGCAGTAAATGTAAACTTCGTTACTACCCACCTTGGCTGTTTCACAGTGGGCTCATTTCAGTAGCTCACACAGCAGGAAGGAAACACAGGGAAAATATATATTTCAATACTTTCTCGCGCAGTTATATCGTTGGGTAATTATACTGTAAATAAAATGCGGGCATCAGGGAGCCGCTATTAATATGCGGGGCACTGAAACTGCTTTCAAATGCACAATCGCTTTTTAGTTTCACTTTCACTTTCGAGATTCGCGATCGCACGTACTCTGTTTATACTATGGAGCGGCAGTACTTATCACACATTTTACAAGATCAGATGCTTGTCAGTGGTGCTCGGGATCTGTAAATTATTCGCCATCATACTCAGTCATCTCTCCTTACTCTGTTTATGTGGTAAGTGAAATCTTATGTACTGTAATGTAACAGGCTACTGCTAGCAGCTAACCATGTCCCTTTAGTGACTCGCTTTATTTTATTAGAATGCATTATTTGCTTTCTGTGCCTTTCTGAATACAGACACCAACCCATCCCTGCATTTCACATCCCATAACATTTATTTCCATGAGCTACCATTTTCGCTGTTGTTCTCGCTTGTTTCTTCACAATACCTGCAGAACTTCTGATGATTCGGCTGGCGGCTGACATAGAACATGGGCGGGTATATGCAAATGTTGGGGGCGTAACTATTAGTGATCCCGACTGTTACGTCACAGTCAGTGTTATGTTCTGATTCGCCTATTTTTCAGTGGTCTTTTTTATTCACGAGATTTACATAAGGAGGAAACAATGGTGTTTGAGGCTCACTGTATGTCATGTCCATGTACTGAACTGTTATTATTCAGCTATGCCAAGGTAAATTCAGTTTTCCATTCTTATGGCACCTTTAAGACTGCAGTGTTGGAGTAGATTGTTTGATTCTATATTTGGATTCATTATCTTTTGTTTATGTTTTTAAAAAGATTCTGCAGAGTGTGAGATCATATCACGACCACTGCAGTGTCCGAAGTCATTTTGCAAACAATGTAATTCTTTGACAGAAAAACCGATAAGCACCAAATGTTTGAGTATCTAAACAAGCTAGGGTTGTTCATATGTGGGCAGTCAAATGCCTTTACATCAAAAAACTATTTTCTTTCAATCCTTAAAATTAAAAACTTTATATATTCCATAGTACACAATGTACAGAATCTGGTATGACAGTAGAAGGTGTGTGCTGGTAATCGGTAAATTAATGCCTTCGAGGCATAACCCAAATAAAAAGAAACCTGTAATACAGGAATTATGGCATGTATGTGTTAATGCAAGATCTCAGGTGTTGTGAATAGTGATGAGCGATAGCATGTTTTCAAAAGCAAATATGCAACTGTAAATGCCATAAGGTTGACTGTCTAATGCACTTTTCAAACAGACTTTTGTTCAAATAAAATCCATTAGGACTGAATATCATGCTATAAATATTAAACCACTCTACTAACAACAGATAAAACAGTAATAACATAAACCTCTGATATAAATTCACTGCTGATAGCTTATTAATACTGCAATTTAAAGTATTATCTATGAATTATTAGTATGCTGATAAGCAGGTCCAAACTTTTTTTAAACAGGTAAAATACAGCAGTCTTCTACGATAAATATTTAATTGTTATATTATAACAAAAAAACAAGTCGTTTCAATAAAGCATAGAAATTTGTGCAATGCTTAAAATTATATTTTGTATAATAAACACTGATGGACAGTATAATTTCCACCAAACAGGCAAAACTAACCCAAATACAACACTGATATACTAAAACAGTGGTCAGTTAAAAATAAAAAAAATTATATATTTAAACTAGTTACTAGTAACTAGTTACATGTAACTAAATTATGTAATTTATTTACAATATAAATGTAATTGTAATCATTTACAATTATAGAGAAAAAAAATGCAATTAAATTACAGTTACTTATGAAAATGTTAAGGATTACAAAGGGGGTTAACATCTGAATATTTTTCACACACACTGACATAAAAAGATTTAATTTATTTCTTTCATAATTTGCATTGACTGCTCTAAAATATGAGACACCAATGCTTCAGGAGTTTAGGACACATGCTTATTCGATAACTGATTTATTTCCTATTTGGGCTTATGTATATGCTTTATTTTTCAGGATTAACTGTTTCTTTTTTTTTTTTTTTTTCCCCCAGAGCATTGTTAGATGCCAGTGTTTCCTGTCATAGATATACAAAGATTTGATTTCAAAAACAGTATCATTATATTATGGTTTTAAATCTGTATTCAACCTCAGAATGATCTCAAAGTAAAAAGAGGTGCTAAAGTCTATTTTTGTGGCGGCTGTGCTTTGAAATTAAATTATTATAATCTTAATTCAAGTGATGAAGGATTTCGAAAGCGACAGTAATCAGTGTTGAGTAATACTGTAAGGTTAATCAAATCAGTCAAATGCAATCAGTTACATTAATAATGTAATTGAAATAGTTACACTACTTATTACATTTTAGATAGGATAACTTGTAATCCGTAACCTATTACACTGTCACTGACATTTCCAATGCAATAACCTTCCTACGTGTCCAAAAACCTCTAGAGTGCACATGGACTGATCTGTGTGTTTGTGTGCTTTCTCACCTGGACACTGGACTTGTGCTGGATGAGCGTCGGTTGCCGTAAGGACTGCCAGGTGAGTGTTTTCTGCTCACATACGGACTTCCATCTTTCTCGGGGCTTGAAGACCTCCTCCTCCGATAAGGGCTCTCGGACCTCTGTCTGCTCCGCCTGGGAGGCTCCCTGTACGGACTGGGGCTCGCAGCCCTGCGCTTGGAGGAGTAGCTGTTCTCGAGTTCCGCAGCGGAAGGACTGTCCGCTCCGCTTCTCCTGGACTGACCCTTCCCTTTAGGGCTCGACTTGTGGCTCTTGGCGGTCTTCCGATGGCTCCGGTCCTCCTCATACTCCTCGCTCCTCCGCTTGTCTTTGCGAGATTTTGACGAGCGGCCACTTTCCTTACTGATGGAGGAGGAGGCGGAGGAGGCGCTGCTACCCAGACTGACAGCGGACTGCACCGCACCTGATGAGAGAGAGTCGCCGGGCCTTTTGCTACCTGACTCACCTGAGCGTCTGGATGTGGATGCAAGGCACGCAGCTGAGCTAGTCTTCTCCTTGGCCTTCTTGCGGCTCTCTTTGCTCGCTCTTTCCCGGTCTTTACTGTTCTTCTTGCCGCCGCCAGCCTCTGCCCTCTCCGCAGACTCCCTGACCAGATGCGGGTCTTTGGATTTCTTCCGGGAGCGCTTGTGTTTATGAGTCCTGTTCTCTTTCGCAACCCCCTCCCCCGCTTCACCGTAGTCCGAGCGGTCTAAGCGTTCTGCGTCCCTGCTCTCCGCCGGTTTCCCGGTAGCGGGGGAGTCCAGGAACGTGTCCGAGTCGGAGCTGATGTCGTCGTACTCCACCAGAGGCTTGATGGCGCCGACTGCTGGAGGCGCGGCGGCAGCGCATGCGGAGCCGGTTTCGGCCTCGTGTTTGGACTTGTTTCGTTTGTGCTTGGAAGAAGTGGACGAGCTCGCCGTCTTGGTGGGATGCCTACCGGAGCCCGCGTGCAAAGGCTGGCCTTCCCCGCCGGCCGCCTGCTGCTGATGGTAGAGCGGTTCAGCCTTCCTCTTGGTCCCATGCAGGCGGTCTGATCCAGGCATACCTCTGTCCTCCGGAGACGCGGACCTAAGTGGTCAAGACAGCACATGAACAGCACAAATTGCTCAGTGTTGGGTAAAAGTGTGAAATCTTGCCAGACGGAAGAGTCGGAGTGAAACAAAACAAAGATGCGCACGCTATTTGACGCGCAGAGGTTATCCACAAGTCATCCCCGGTCCCGTGTCTTCTCCGAATCGCGTCGAAATATATCAAAGAATATAAAGCCAAAAACAAAAAGATTTTTTTTTAACGATATCGTCCTTCACGATGGCATCACTGGTCGTTTCCAGGGTGCTTTAAGCAGCGCATTGCGCTCGCGCCTCTTGGCTAGCTTTAGCCAAGCTAGCATCCCTCGAAAAGACAAAAAGAAAGAAGAAAAATAAAGGCTGTCCTTGTTTTAGATTGTTTATCCTTGTTCGATATCAAAGCCTAAACAGACGTTTAGCTCTCCTTGCACACGGTTTCTGAGCTTTGAAGCAGTAAAGCTCGCTGTGTAGGGATATTGTCCCACATAACTGAAAATAAAACTTGACCCGCTTGCTTCTTGTTCACATATTCGCTTTAATGTTCAGTGTAAACTCTCTGTAGTTTCATATTCATCGGAAATGATCACATATTTATGTGTTAAAATTGATTCCAGTTTACTTAAGCGGCTCTGGGAAGAAACCAGACCCAGAAATTGGGCGATGTTCGTGGATATAAAACCCTCCACGGCCCTGAATTCAGAGAGAATTCACTTCATCCATTACAGCCAAAATTATGCGCAGCCTCTTCTGCGCACGCGCGGTTTTAGCCCGTCCCACGGAAAAGGAAATACCACAGCCTACACAGTTTCGCTCGGTTTCCTCTTGGATAACGGATTTTCACAGAAATACTCGAATATTTTGTATGAAAGTAGTGAAAACAGAACTGGAAACGTATAAAGTTATTAAATCGCTTGTTTACGTTGCTTCTATAGAACAAGATCGCTGTCAATCTGCGTGGTAACTAGGCGACAGCCAATCAAAAGCAAGCAACTGTATCCCGCCTTCAATAGCGCTTCGCTTGAGTTGAACTTAACTTGCATTTTAATTCCTTTGGTTTAAATGTGTATTATACAATTTTATTCGATTTATTATGTAATGACAATTTAATAATTTTAATAATATATAACACAGAACACGAATTAATTAGCGATTTTTATTATTTTATTGTAGCAGATGTAAAGTTACAGACTCTTCTTTAGCGTGTTAAACGTTAGTTACATCATTTCTTAGCAAACCTGTGATATCAACCTATAAGCAAGAAGCCTTTAAATGTTTATGTCAGTTTTACACTCGTCGATATGCGTCCTTTAAATTATAACAACAACATAATGAATTTCCATGCATAGTATAACAACAATGGACCGAAAAACTAAAGGTCTACATTATTTACATCATCTGTTGTTTAATAAACGAATTATGCAAAAACTATAGTTGTCTTAGCCTTGTACAATAACAAAATTTAATACAGTATAATTTCACCTTCGTAAGCATTCGTCAGCGGTGAATGTATGCCGGATTTGCAGTTGCGGTTTTATAGTTGATTAATTTGATGTAGATATATCCGTGTATTTTCCGAAGAGCTCGGTATTTTCACATGTTGACGTCGCGCGTAGATGACGTCAGAATGTGTGCGCAGCTAGGTTTTTCACAGCTGATGTTCAGAGATGTCTTATAGTGAGCTTCAGTATTTACATTAGCCTGAAAAGTCTTTTAAAGGCTGTTGCATTTATAAAGCGAAATCCTTTGTTACAACATTACAGAAACTAAGCACTGAAACAGAGAAAGTAATTATTTTTGTATTGATTTGTATGTGCATCATGTTTTTTTCACCTCGCATTCTGTTCAGTTTATACGTTCCATGTTTATTTTCTAAACTAAAACCCCATAAAGGCCATCGTGAACTGAATAGTTTCCCATTACATCACATATGTTAATCATTTGTATATTTAGTGTATTTTGATTATAGTTTTTTTTACACAAAAGATTTCAGACTTCAAGTTTTAATATTAATTCTCTATTGATAAGAGGATATTTTATCATCTCTCTCTCTGCACACACACGTCTGGTTTGCTATCCTTGTGGGGACTCTCCATAGGCGTAATGGTTTTTCTGCTGTACAGACTGTATTTTCTATTACCCTACACCTAAACTTAGCCTTCACAGGAAACCGGCATATAAGTCCCCACCGGCATATAAAAACAGGTACACACACACATAGATAGATAGATAGATAGATAGGTAGGTAGGTAGGTGGGTAGATAGATTGATTGATATAGATAATAACGAAAGCACCTTTTGATTATCCCAAGAACAGAAGTGCAGTAACTTTTTCTCTAACTAACTAACTAACTATATATATGCAGTATTTTACGATTATTAGAAGTTCAGACATATTTTAGATTGGTGCCTTTAGGATGTATACAGTTAGGAGGTAGCTCTCTAACATTCGTGTCTGAAATCTAGAAGATGTGCAAGATTTCAGTTTACTAACGCATTCCAGTTGACTAATATTTGTTTACAGTTCTGCACATAAATGCATTGTAAAGAGCGGAAATATATTAGTGCGAATATAATAGTAATACAAATATTTTGGATTTTCTTAACTTAGTGTCTCTGATATGACATTAATTTGATATGTGTAAGTTTGCTGAACCACTCCGGGTCGTTTGTTTGGGAAAACGCTGCCTCGTGTTACCACCACGATTACGTCAAATGACGAAGACCATCTTTGAGTTTTTATTGGCTACGACCGCCGGAGGCGGGGCTAACAAATCAAACCCGGAAACGAGCATAACAATAACAAGAATATACAAATGAACTGCAATATTTACACTTTCCATACTACAATAGGAGAAAATATTGCACTTTTCACAAGTACTTTGCACACATTGACCCATAGAAATGTTTTATTATCCTCAGCACGCCAAACAAACAAACTTTCAGTGTCAAACTATAAATAATACAATGAATTCATCTGAAATGCTGCTCACATTTTTTATAAAATGGATAATATTTCGAGCTTGGTAATATGATAACTTCAAAATTGGTAATGTTTTATCATAAATGACTTAAATTCGACCTTTAAGACGTTGGACGTTGTCCACAGACAATAACTTTATACTTTTACCATGGTTACTACCACATCATCACACATAGCTTTAAAGTATTAAAAATCGATTCAGTCTGACAAATGAGTATGGACAGATAAAACTGCAATGAACAATATTGACTATAAGGTGTAGTTTTTAGATGGGAAACTGTCTGAGATCTAGTCATGGTAAAGGGGAGGGGGTGATCCGCAACACAACAGGAGATAAGCTTGATTTGTTCATACTTCAACCACTGGGGCTCTTCTGCATCTTCGCCATATACAAACGCGATGAAATTATGCGAAAACACGGCATGAGCTCGACGGAAACCAGCGGCACCGACACATCTGTCACCTTTTAATAACCGGACGCGCTTTTCCTCTCCGGTTTACCGACTTTCTAGTGTTCGGGATGGGTAAGGAGGTGAACGGCGTCTCCCGGAGTCGCTTTGAGGCGAGTAGCCACTGTTTATTTGCAGATTGACATGTCGATGTAAATAATCTTGCGTTTTTACTCCTAAACGGTTTAAGTAATGGAGGATTATAAGTGTTGTTGCAGTAGAAGAGGCCGAGCTTCCGCAATCATACATATGAGTTCAGCTCTTCTAATCACTTGTCAGTCTGTACAACACATTCAAGTAATGTATGTTGACCAAAGGCGACATCAAACACGGTGTTGTGTCTCTTTTAAGTCGATATGTTTTGTTTCTTGTCAAGTCTACTTTGTGTCGGATTGTATAAACACAACCATTGTTCCAAGCTTAACGAGCCACAAAAGTGCTTTAATATTTCTCTGTTATTTACGTGAAGCAACAGTAGGTTGCGATCTGCGCTTCGATGGCTTTTATAAATTAAACTGGTTAACTGAGATTATAGGAGACGGATAATGGTGGTAGGCCCACAGGCTGAAGTGGGGGAAAACAGCCGGCCAAAACAAAAGCTGGATATATACACGGGCCTTTACGCGTAATAACACAAGCGCATCACAACTCTTTACTACACAGGACAGTTGGGCCTGTTTACGCAAACATTTAGTTTGTTGTTTCCCTCGAAGACGCACGATCAGCCGTGTTTAAACAAGTTATAACTATGTTTACATCGGGTGTGTCTCAAAACTTAATGAGCTGACCACTTAGACTGCATTTTCGTGGCATATCAGCAGCGTGCTGCAGTTTTGGCCGCCTGTGATGCTGTCTAGGTAGGCGGCTTACTAGGTTAGGCACATGGCATTGATGCTATGCTTTAATATCGGGGGTTTATGTCTATATGTAGACATGCAATGTCAAAGTGAATACATTGTAGGCAGTTACTAAAGATTATTTTGTTATGTAACGCCCCAGTGTTGATCTACCCTGTAATATATTTGAATATAATCCTATCCTAACCAAAATTTACCATGGTGTCCAGTTTCCACCACATTACCACAGGTATTTAACTCTCTATACACAACTTTAAAAGCCATTTTAACCATTCACGGTGTGACATTACTAACAAATCACCAATATTTTTACATAGACTAACTGTCCTCTTTGTATGCCGTTTTTATTTCTGATAACAATTTCAGCATGGCTTATGTGAAAGTGACATTGCACCAAGTATAAAAGAATGTGAATTATTAAATAAACATTCCATAATTATAATCAAATGTTTATTGATAACTTATACTAGACACAAATGCCATTAAAAACAACATGCATATTCTGAAACATTCTTATTAACATTTGAAGGACCTCCCATAATCATAATAGTTCATTATGACTTTACAATAATAACCAGGGCATTTAAGTGGAAATTATGATTACTCATTTTTGTTAAGATACAAGGCCTAGTTGCAGTATTCTATTGCAAAGGCATGAATGTAATCAGTATTTAAGAAGCACTGCATTGTTACCGGCTTAGGCCCGTTTCTTTTTTTAGGATCTGAGTGATTATCTGGACATTGTTTTGGTGGCAGCAGCGTGAGAGTTATATTTACAAATGACTGACAGCTCATCTTATGCGCAGTTGCTTGATTGTTGCAATATTGCCTGAAAATAGGGATATATCATACAGCAATTTTATTACTGTGCCATGCTGGCATTTTTAGACAGCCTGCAAATTTGCAGATGTAATTTGGATACTGTGACAGTGTTACTGAGGAAATGGGGTTGTTTATGGGTCAACAGAAGGTATAGCTGACAGAGATATCCAGGCCAATCAGAGCTAGAAACTGTTGCATTACATGTAAAAGGAAGTGAGTCACTTTTTTGGTCATGAAGTTTGCTAATATAACAGATGAGGTAATTCAGTAAAATTGTAGTCAGTAGCAGTTAACTGTATCGTGAAATGAGTGCAAAGATAATCAGAAAACATTCAAACAGGTTAAAGTTACATAACACTTGCCTACTGAGAATATACTTTAAAAAAAGTGTAGAATAAATAATAAAGAAAATAGTTTAACTTAATGTACTAAACTAAGTAAAAAACCCAAAACTACTAAATATTTTGCACAAAATTACTAAAACGGCAACTAAAATATTTTATTTTATTTTATTATTGTAAAGTATGACCTTCACTTGTCTTTGTGTGATTCATCCATGTAAAAACAATTACAGGAGACATTTAGATATAAAAGGGATCTGGTCATGAGAAAAGTCATCTGGTGATACAGTGTTTCAGATGAGCTGGAAACATGTGATCAATCATTCCTGGTTTGTAACAGTTTGCAGTCAGACATCACATGGCTCATCCTTAAACAAACAAACAGATGGAAAGTCGCCTCATTCAGCATGGACGGGTGAAAAGAGGAGCAACACAAATGTGCAAATTCATAATAAAGCATAGCTGTAAGCTATCTCACATATTGTTTGTTTGTCTTTCTCAGCTGAGCCGATGCTTTAAAGGGCCTGTTCACCCAAAAATGAAAGTTCAGTCATCATTTACTCCCCCCTCGTGTCATTCCAAGATCTTGTTCAACCTTGTCATTATCTGTGATAAATTTTTTGGGTTAATTAGTGAGTTTAGACAAAGAGGCCTCAACAGACTGCTGGATTCAATTCTTGTTCAGATCAAGATAGGCTTATAAAAAGAAATCAGTGTTTTTGTATTTTAACAATAGACTGGCCAGTGCACACTGAAACAATTTATGTGCGCTCCACTATTCTTGGATGTGAGGTAGTCACTTCTTAAAAAAAGGAACATCCGGTCCGGTCTGAATTATTCAGCAGGACAATCTGTATCTCTTGTTACCATTTGGAAAAAAGGTTTTGTGGTTCGATGGGAGCAAGATAAGACCTCTGGTGTTAATTTCATGTAGTATAGTTGGCACAAAGTCAAGCCTGTAGGGCAAAATTCCATTTGCAAAAAAACGGAACTTGGGATTGGAAACCCCCCCCCCCTCTCTCAAGTAAAATTAGATTTGTGTAACTGTTAATACATTCTGCACTACTGCCAATTTACAGAAAGTGACAAAATAATAAAAAAGGATACTTACCTTGAAATACTATGTCTAGTTTAAAGGAGTAGTTACTCCAAACTTAAAAAAAAATAATGACTTGCCCCCCTTAAGGCTATCCAAGATGTAGATGAGTTTTTCTTCATCAGAACAGATTTGGAGAAATTTAGCATTGCATCACTTATTCTCCAATGGATCCTCTGCAGTGAATGGGTGCCGTCAGAATGAGAGTCTAAACAACTGATAAAAATTGTGAATATGTTTCTTACAAACATGCAGCTTTTTGTTTCACAAGATGTTAATAAATGAACTGGAGTCATGTGAATTGTGTTGTTTGTATCAGCTTTTTGGACTCTCATTCTGACGGCACCCATTCACTGCAGAGGATCCACTGCTGAGCAGGTGATGATTTGATTGTGAACTGAAAATATAAAATAAAAGCTAATTCGACATTATTAATCCATTGCTGCACATTTTAGGAAGCAGTAACTGACATTTGTTTAACAAAAAGTTATTTCAGTAAAATAGATCTTTTCATTATTTCATTCTTTGATACGTAAAACAAACGTAACTCAATTTGATGTCTACATAATGCTTTAAAGAACCTTGTTGTGAAATGACAGGCTCAGTTTTCTCACATAAGAATATAAAAGACACTTCAACAATGTGAGTAAAATCACAGAAGTATTGGCTTCTTGTTGTATTGTTGAAAGTGTGTGATTTGCTGTTGCACACAAACTGTAAAACCCTGTTGTTGACCTTTGAACTCATGAGTTACACAGTTTTATAAATGCATGTCTTTCTGTCTCTTCAGATGTTCTCCAGTAATGACGAGGCTGTTATCAACAAGAAGCTGCCGAAGGAACTGTTGTTACGGTTGGTGTGAAACCCATTCAGCACTTCTCTCTCTTCCTGCTTCATTTCCTTATTTTAATAATGTTGTCTTGTTAATAATCTTAATCATCTCTATCTTCTTCATCTCTCCTTGTCTTTGCTGTTTTCAGAGCATAGACTTGTTTTCGAACAAACAGAAATAATGAAGACTTTAATGACTCTCCTATCGCAGCTTTTTGTTAATGATGTTTGCTAATAGTTCTGGTGTTTTTCTGCAGAATTTTCTCATTTCTGGATGTAGTTACACTTTGCCGCTGCGCACAGGTCTCACGAGTAAGTGTTTTTTTTCTAGGCACTTTATAGATTAAACTGGTGCTTTGTGGCACATTAAAGGGGTCATATGATGTTGCTAAAAGGAACATCGTGTTTATGCGGTTTAAGGTTAAAAAACACATTATTTTCCACATACTGTACATTATTGTTGCTCCTCTATGCCCCGCCTTTCTGAAATGCGTCGATTTTTACAAAGCTCATCGTTCTGAGAAGCGAGGTGTGCTCTGATTGGCCAGCTATCCAGTGCGTTGTGATTGGCTGAATACCTCAAGCGTGAGACGGAAATGTTACGCCCCCTTACCGTATTGTGATGCCGTGTCCCGGCGCGACGACACAAAAACAATAAAACCCATTATAAACAAGGCATTTGTTGCATCCAGTGGGGACATAATTACTGATTATAATGACTTATACTGTCTTTTTACGCGTTGCGTTGCATCACACCGCTTAAACATTACCACGTCTGCATTTGTGATCGGAGAAACGACAAACAACAAGCACTACTCTACACTGCTCAAATTCAAACTCGCATTTGAATCGTCAGTGGCAAATTCTTTAAATAAGAAAACGTACTTACAGGCTGTGAGTCAGAAGCGCCGGACTGTCCTTGCAAAGTTGGAATTGCCCCACTTTATAGAAACAGCCTTTGTGCACAGCTGGCATTGTAGGCTACTCTTCCAGGTTTAGGAAACAGTCCTCCATAAAATGTGCTGCACGCACTCTAATATTCGGGACGAACTGTTCTGGAACAGTGTTGTAAATACAACTTAACCACTGATTTCTAGTTGGGTCCTCTTTTGGAAGCCCAAACAAAGTACGTTTGCTTTCACAACGAAACACAGCGTCTCCAGGACATGGCACAACAATACTACAGCGAGAATAATAGTTCCGCCGCCTTTCATTGCGTATACATTTGGGGGTGTTATGCAAATCTTCCCACACAGTGACGTAGACATGTGGGGGCATGTTTAAATGAGCCGTTTTAGGTGGGCGTGGTCGAGTCTTAACCTTTATAAAGAATATCTCTTTGGTTTTGAGACTTCTGGTTTTGCAACTTCAGGGATCTTATCTATGCACAAACAGCTTGTAACACTCCAAAGAGAAAGGAAAACTTGAAATCGCATCATATGCCCCCTTTAAGTGTCTGTTTTGACATTAGCTCATTTCATGCTTTTAAGAGCCTCTAAAATGGGCACTGTCAAAACATCTACTATAACATAGTAATATTTTTAGTGGATTACATGTTGCTTGCAATGATACTTTGTCTAGATATGTAGCCATCTTTGAGTGGGTGTCTATGGAGAGAAATGAAAGGAGCTCTTCTAGAATAATATCTTTAGTGTATATGTGTCTGTGGTGGATTATTGAGTTTCTGTTTCTCATTTTATCTCTTTCCATGATTTTCTCAGTCATGGAACGTGTTAGCCCTGGATGGCAGTAACTGGCAGCGCATTGACCTCTTTGACTTCCAGAGAGACATTGAGGTGAGTAGACAGAAGTTGCTCTTAATCTGGAGTCTGGACATTCCACATTTTGTTCTAACTATTAAAATACAAGGAATTTCAGACATTATTTAATACAAAAGTGGCTAAAGATCATAAAAAATCTCTTTGTATACAGGGCCGTGTGGTGGAGAACATCTCAAAACGGTGTGGAGGCTTCCTAAGGAAGTTAAGTCTTAGAGGATGTCTGGGAGTTGGAGACAGCGCTCTCAGGTGGGAAAGAGAGAGCGGACGAATGCTTATCTATGCTGAGCACGTTTTCACAGCAAAAAGATGAAAGTATTCATTCTCGAAGACCCATTTGCAGATGGGGGCACAAAAAAAATGAAGACTTTTTTTCACATTTGCATGTATGCATTTGACAGAAGGTTTATCCAAAGCAATTTACACTGCTGTTCAAAGGTTTGGGGTCAGTACTTTTTTTTTTTTTTTTTTTTTTTTTAAAAAGTAATACTTTTATTCAAAATGTGAACCAGCACAACTGTTTTCAACATTGATAAGTTTTTTTTTATCAGCATGTTAGAACGATTTCTGGTGGATCATGTCACGTGACACTGAAGACTGGAGAAATGATGCTGAAAATTCAGCTTTACAATGACAGGAATAAATTACATTTTAAAATATATTCAAATATAAGACAGTTATTTTAAATAGCAATAATATTTTGCAATACCAGTCATAAGGGTCATTTTTTTAAAATTGAGATTTATATATCATCTGAAAGCTGAATAAATAAGCTTTCCATTGATGTTATGGTTTGTTACAATGGGACAATATTTGGCTGAGATACAACTATTTGAATATCTGGAATCTGAGGGTGCAAAAAAATCAAAATATTGAGAAAATCGCCTTTAAATTTGTCCAAATGATGTTCTTAGCAATTCATATTACTAATCAAAAATTAAGTTTTGATATATTTACAGTAGGAAATTTACAAAATATCTTCATGGAACATGATCTTAATGTCCTAATGATTTTTGGCATAAAAGAAAAATCAATAATTTTGACCCACACAGTGTATTTTTGGCTATTGCTACAAATGTACCCCAGCGACTTAAGACTGGTTTTGTGGTCCAGAGTCACATATCACAATACTGTTTCCACAATTTTTTTGAGACTTCTTTCAAAAATCTTAAAAAAAAAAATCTTACTCACCCCAAACTTTTGAACATGATATATTTGATCTGTTCACTATTTGGGCTTGTATTTTGTATTAAAATGCTTTCAGTGATAACTATAGGGGAAGTCGTGGCCTAATGGTTAGAGAGTCGGACTCATAATCGAAAGGTTGCGAGTTCGAGTCTCGGGCCGGCAGGAATTGTAGGTGGGGGGAGTGAATGTCTCCACCCTCAGTACCACGACTAAGGTGCCCTTGAGCAAGGCACCGAACCCCTAATTGCTCCCCGGGTGCTGGAGCAATGGCTGCCCACTGCTCTGGGTGTGTGTTCACGGTGTGTGTGTGTGCATTTGTTCACTACTCACTGTTGTGTGTGTGCACTTGGATGGGTTAAACGCAGAGCACCAATTTCGAGTATGGGTCACCATACTTGACAATACGTCATGACTTTCACTTTCGACTTTCACTTTCATGTCCTACTAACTGACAGATATCATTGAAATAGGTGTGGTGAGAATCTCTACAGCAGAAAAGAGACCAATCAGAAATACTTTCCACCTGTCAATGATTTTGACTTCTGATTTAGCAAGATAAAAAACAGCTGAATTTGCTTATTGTACCTTTGCATTTAAGTACATTTAAGATTTGCCATCTTTTATGTATGCAAACCTTTCGTTAATAGTTTGAGCAAAAATACTTCAGTTTACTTTGTCACTTCGCTCTTTATGTAAATAGGCCTGTCAAGAAAGCAGACTGCAGCTTTAATATTCACGTTATGTTGTCAGCTTTCCATTCTGAAAGACATTACATTTATTACTCAAGACATTATTGCTACTTGAAAGGAAATTCAAGCTTTGTTTAATGTTTAATCTAAAATTTGTTTTCGTCTCTCGCAGAACGTTTGCCCAGAACTGCAGAAATATAGAGCTGCTCAGCCTCAATGGCTGCACCAAGATCACTGACAGGTGAGTAAAAGATGCGACGTGTGTGGAAATGTTTGTTGATCTCTATTGAATTACTTTCTTTCTTTTTGCAGTACCTGTAACAGCTTGAGTAAATTTTGTCCCAAACTGAAGCACTTGGATCTTGCCTCCTGCACCTCAATCACAAACCTGTCCCTCAAAGCTCTGAGGTCAGCGTTCGCAGATGCACACACTTGCCAGTTATGCAAAACGCTTCTCTTGGGCTAAATGACTCTGTCTGTGTCATTTTAGCGAGGGCTGTCCGTTGCTAGAGCAGCTGAACATCTCGTGGTGTGATCAGGTGACCAAAGACGGCATACAAGCGCTTGTGAGATGTTGTCCAGGACTCAAAGGCCTGTTCCTCAAGGGCTGCACACAGGTAATTCTGTGCTTTCACAACAGCCCTCTTCGCTGTTCTTCCACCTTCTCAGTGTTAATTTGACACACTTGTAACTAGTTCTAATTGCTTTTGAAAAATATTTAAATGTGCAGTATGTGCCATTAGCACTCCCCCCACAGTGCTGTTCAACTAAAACTATTAAAAATCATTTTTGGTGATTGAAATAGAGCTGGAAAATTTTAATTATTAGATTAAAACTTTTTAAAAACGTAAATGAAAATGAGTAATATTACCTTGGCAACTAAATGAAATTAAAAGTAATTATTTTAAAAATGAATTACTAGCACTTCTTCACAATGATATTGTGAACTTTAACTAAAACTATTAAAAAATAATTTTTAGGTAATTGAAATAATGCTGAAAAATCTAAAAAAGTAGACATTTAGAAAATGAAATCAAATTAGACAAACTGAAATTAGCTGAAGCTGAAGTTCTTAATAAATTTAGAAATTGATTAAAGCCATATAGAAATATATTTAAAAAGTAACAAAAATGACAAAAGCACATTGCAAACTCACTAAAGCATAATCTAAAATTAAAACCGAAACCATAAAAACTAACTAAAAGCTAGGTCAGAATATTAATAAATTCTATATTCCGACCCACATGTATAGCATTGATTGAACCACAAATTAAATAAACTGTAAAATAAAGCAGAAATAAATATTTGATGAAAAAACAAACTTTAAAAAACATTAGAAATATTGCTGAAATAACTAAGTTCAAGTTATTTCAAATAACTAAAACTGTAATATATATATAAATATTTTAAAAAAATATTTGAATATATTTAAAAGTTATACAGAAATATTGTCATAAATGACACAATTTCTAAAACTTAAAATAAAAAATACAAAAATAAAAGCTAATTTACATTATTACACAAATGAAATGAATGGATTACAAAGTTATTACAAAGTGTAAAAAATTATTTGTCAGATAACCTAAAAATGTGGTTCATGTGTTAACATCAAGGTTATATGGCGTTTTGCATAGTGACAACAAAAGACACCATAAACATTGTCTGTATGCTATCATATAGTTTCAGAAGACTTAAAATATGTTTAAATTTATGGTAATGGTTGTCAATGATTGTGCAAAACTCCATAAAAATAAATGGTCTATATGAGGGTAAATAATTTTTTTTGGGTGAACTGTCCCTTTAAATCCATTCATTATCTGTCTCTCTCTTATGTTTTCTCTCTTCGTAGTTGGATGATGAAGCACTTCAGCATATTGGAGCACACTGTCCAGAGCTGGTCACACTCAATTTGCAGACGTGTTCAGTAAGTCACACACATTCGCTCGTACAGGGGTCAGGTGTGAATATGTCCTGCGGATGGGTTCCTCATGCAGCTCTGTCTCTGTGTGTGAATCGAGCAGCAGATCACAGATGAAGGTCTCATAACCATCTGTCGCGGGTGCCATCGGCTGCAGTCTTTATGTGTGTCGGGCTGTGCAAACATCACAGACGCTATTCTCAACGCCTTGGGCCAAAACTGCCCTCGCCTCAGGTGTGTAACACACACATCAGCATAACCCAGCATAACCCACTCTTTTAAACGATGCATCATTGATCTCCGTGTCTGTGTAGAATATTAGAGGTGGCTCGCTGCTCTCAGCTTACAGATGTAGGCTTCACCTCACTAGCACGGGTGAGTAAACAATCCCACAAACACACTGCACAGCTCAAACCTCTGTCTGTGCTGATCCTCCGGAGTTTCTAACAACACAAATCCAGCGTGTCGTTTCCTCTTGTTTTCTCTCACTCTTTCATTTTTTACAGAATTGTCATGAATTAGAAAAGATGGATTTAGAAGAGTGTGTACAGGTGAGTCACAATGGGTTGACATTAAGAGAGTAACGCATAATAATGTTCAAATATTGTTACATACAGCATTAAATGTTATTAATTCTACAGTAAGAACATTAGATTTGATAAAACTCTCTATAAAATAGTTTTTTGTTGCCAATTGAAGCGATTAGTCACTTTTGCTGAAATCTAGTAAAATTTTGAAATGGGTGAAATTTTACTCTAAAGAGAAGGAACTTGAAAAGATAATTTTTTTTTATATATAAAGGAATTTGATATTTTTATAATGCGTGTCACTGGGGTATATTTGTAGCAATAGCCAAAAATAATGGGTCAAAATTATCGATTTTTCTTTTATGCCAAAAATCATTAGGATATTAAGTAAAGATCATGTTCCATGAAGATATTTTGTAAATTTATTACCGTAAATATATCAAAACTTAATTTTTTATTAGTAATATGCATTGCTAAGAACTTCATTTGGACAACTTTAAAGGTGATTTTCTCAATATTTTGATTTTTTTGCACCCTCAGATTCCAGATTTTCAAATAGTTGTATCTCAGCCAAATATTGTCCTATCCTAACAAACCATACATCAATGGAAAGCTTCTTTATTCAGCTTTCAGATGATGTAGCAATCTCAATTTCGAAAAATTGACACTTAAGACAGGTTTTGTGGTCTAGGGTCACATATGTTTATTAACTTTGATTGTTATTTTATATTTTATTCTATTTAACTAATGTAATTCATACAAACAGCCCATTCTTTGAGTAATATTTTCCAAATCATAAAAACAAAGACCTTATAGACATTTGAAAAAGGTTTAAATTGTAAGCCTGATTGTATCTTTTAAATTTAAATTTTAGTTTTTATGATGATTGTGTTTTTGTTTAATACTACTAGATGTGGAATCTTGTTTCCAGCGTGGAATAAAACATAAAAATTGTGACTTTTTGTCTCACAATTTGGATTGGTTTCTTACAATTCTTGGGGTAAAAGTAAGAATTAGTACTGTCAAGCGATTAATCGGATACAAAATAAAAGTTTTTGTTTGCATAATATATGTGTGTGTTCTGTGTATATTTATTATGTACTGTATATATAAATACACACACATACAGTATATATTTTGAAAATATTTACATGTATTTACATGTCTATATATTCATATAATTTATATTATATACTGTAGGTGTGTGTGTGTGTATATATATATATATATATAATAAATATACACAGTACACATACATATGTGAACAAAAACTTTTATTTTGGATGCGATTTAATCGTTTGACAACACTAGTAAGAATTGAGAGATACTGTAAAAACATAGAATTGCAAGTTATAAATCAGAATTTGGAGATATACACTGACTGAATTCAGACTTTTCTTACAATTCATGTCTCAGTTCTGAATTTACATTTTGCAGTTCTTTTTGTCTCAGAATTGCAAGAAAAAAAAAGTCTCGAGTTTTCAGATGAAGTCGCAATTACCTTTTAAATTCTTTTTATTCCATGGCAAAAACAGGCTTTCATATCTTGAGTACCTCCTAGATCAGAAAATATGCTTTTATTAGTGGTCTTATCTTAAATTAAAGAGAGCAAGTTCTTAATGTTATTTCCTGTTTTATATTTTATATATAACTATATATTTTGAAATGTATAATAATTGTTAATATTATAATTCGAATTATTTTGTATATGTTGTTTTGGACAGAAATCAATGCAAACATACAACAATGTAATTATCACACTAAAAACTCATGGCTTTATTTTCTCACTCTCTTTAATATAATTGTACTTCTTTCTCTAAAGATCACAGATGGAACGCTCATCCAGCTATCTATACACTGCCCTCGACTCCAGGTTCTGGTGAGGTTTAAACCACAAAAGTGTACCAAAAAATCACACTGCATATTTTAAAGTCAGCATGAAATGAAAATTCTGTAAACAGTAAATTACTGTAAACAGTTCATTTGTGCATATGTCATTTTATATTATCACAATACAGAAGAAAAGATCTGTCACTACTTCTGTTTCATCACGATTTTCAATGTAATGCTTTAATGTAGTGTGATCAGTTATTTTAGAAAATAAATGGAGAGAAAATGACCGCATTTTGATACACGCATCTGTCTCCAAGTTATCTTCATTTGAGGGCTTTTCTCCACAAATATTTATATATGTGAGTGTTATGGACTAGTTTATGTGTTTGCTTCTCTGGCGTGTTGCAGAGTTTGTCTCACTGTGAGCTCATCACTGATGATGGCATCAGGCAGCTGGGCAGCGGACCCTGCGCTCACGACCGACTGGAGGTGATCGAGCTGGACAACTGCCCGCTCATTACAGACGCGTCTTTAGAACACCTGAAAACCTGTCACAGCCTGGACCGCATCGAGCTGTACGACTGTCAACAGATCACCCGCGCCGGCATCAAGCGCTTGAGGGTAAGCCCTGCTTTTGCTTATGCTCAGTGAGGGAACCGCAATGTATTATTGTTTCTAATCTTGTGGATGTTCCTAAAAATAAAACCTTTTAGGATATAGATTTAGGATTGATTTGCAGTTCCAACACTATCTCACGACCAATTCGTACGTATTTTACGAGGTGGCTAATTTGTACGAATTCGTACGACCTCACTCTACACCCCAGTGATGGGTAGGTTTAGGGGCGGGGTTAGGTGTCGGTCATTTGTACAAATTCATACGAATTGTGCAACTCATAAAATATGTGCGATTTAGCAAAAAAATGTGTACGGATTGCCGTGAGATCGGGCTGTAGTGCTCAGTATGGTCCCAAGAAATGGGTTTGCAAGTGTAATATTACAAGTGTAAATATTTGACTAAATTGGGTGATTGATGTATCATGCAAATTGGGATCCATTCACTGTGATTTTGGTTTAGTTCCTAATTCAAATAAATGGTGCAAATATAAAAGTATCTGGAGAAATTAGTGAATTTAAAAAATTGTTTTCAAATAAGTGACCTTAGTATTTATGTTAATAAAATTTAAATCTGAGTCAACCTAGAATTATTAATTTTTGTAGTTATTTTTTAAAATGTAATTCAATTGTAAAGTAAATTGTAGGATTATTTGAACTATTGCACATATTTTTATAGTGCTGTCAAGCGATTAATCACGTCCAAAACAAAAGTTTTTGTTTACATATGTATGTGTACTTTTATGTGTATTTATTATGTATATATAAATACACACACATACAGTATATATTTTGAAAATATTTTCACATATATACATTTATATATTTATATTATATTGTATATAAATATTTAATACATAAACATAACATTTATCTTAAATATATACATGCGTGTTTGTATTTATATATACATATACACAGTACACACACATATTATGTAAACAAAAACTTTTATTTTGGATGCGATTAATCACGATTAATCGTTTGACAACACTATATTTTTAAAACGAACCTATTTTATAAATTTGCATTTTATACAATATAAAATTGTTCAAAATTAACAAAAAATACAAGAACACAAAAAAGTTTACCATCCATTGACTTATAGTATTAATATTTAGAGTTAGCTTTTATTTACATTTTTGTCTTTTTTCAATGTAATTTTAGGTTGTATTTTCAGTATTTTATGTGCTTTTGCTCTCTTTATTTTTTTTTTAAACATATTTCTAATGAGCTTTTTTCTAAGTCATTTTAGTACTTTAGCATATTTTAAATTCTAATTTTTAAGTTGTTAATCTAATATTTATACTTTGATTTCAGCTTTATTTCAGGTAACAAACTTGTAAGAATAGCAGCACTGATTTGGACACAAGAGGGCGCTAACACAGCACAGTCATCAACCTGTGCTCACAGTCTCAAAATAGATAGATATGATCTAACATGTATCAGTTTAAACTTTGGTTGTTTTTGCCACCATGCAGAATTGCTGCATCTGTTGAAGTTTATTTATGGTAACATTGAGTTTCAACATTTTAATATTCATTATTTTACATAAATAAGCAGGCTTATAGGGCGGGAAGTTATCATATGTTGGTGAGCTTCCTGCCAGGTGTACATCCACAATATTTGAATCATATTCCATTTTTCTTGCATTCTCTGTAGACTCACTTGCCCAACATTAAAGTTCACGCCTACTTTGCACCCGTGACTCCGCCTCCATCGGTGGGTGGAAGCCGCCAGAGATTCTGTCGCTGCTGTATCCTTCTATGATGTAAAATGGACTGTGCATCTTGACCTCTCACCCCCTGATCTACCTAGAGCACATGCTGGTGGGTCCCCGGTCAGATCGGATGGGAGCGACGGAGAGACAAACCCGACTCCCAGTCATGAGCTTTAATCAACACTACAGTCCATTCAGAGGCTTTATACAAGACTTTTATGGTAATTAAAGTGGACGAATTG
Organism: Tor tambroides; assembly: GCA_021397915.2. Taxonomy (NCBI): domain Eukaryota; kingdom Metazoa; phylum Chordata; class Actinopteri; order Cypriniformes; family Cyprinidae; genus Tor; species Tor tambroides. The sequence continues at coordinate 15,165 of JAFVLL020020965.1, read as the reverse complement.
GGGAATGTGCTACTTTGCTCATCAGAAACTATTTGGAGAAGAGAACAGTGGGGCCTTTATGAGAAATACACGGCCACTACAAACGTCATCGTGGTTATGCGGTCGCTGATGTTCCTTGTTTTTGGATGGACCACCTCAATTTGATTGGAGATCATGGTAAACAGGAGACGATCACACGGTAACCAGCTCATGGATTCATGCCTCATCTATAACACACAGTAACCTGTGAGCCCCTGAGGAACCCAGCTTTGAACACACATTCAGACACATCTCTCTCATACATACACACACAGATTCTCTCTTTCTCTCTGTCTGTGTTGCTCTCAGTGGCTTTGATAAACTTGGAGCAGAGACTGAATATTTTCGAAGCATGATTGTCTTCCGAGTCTTTTTTTTATTTTTTATCTGTCTTTACCTGATAATCTCTTCGGAAGGGGTTAGAGATTCAGCCGGCCGGTGGAGATGCAGGGGCAGATGTGAGACACACTTTTTTTTCACATTTTCAAGAATTGGTTTAAATAAATTAAATTCATTTGAATAGAAAATGTAATAATGAATACCAAAAACATACTTTGAAATATGGTGAAAATGATGTGATTCAGAAAAATGACAATATGACAAAATTACAGCTTGATGCCACACAATGAAAGAAAAAAACTTATGTTCAACTGATATTTAACAAGCACTTCTGTTCATATATACAATGTTCATATAATATATAATAATCACTTTAAAAATTCACTAAAAGTAAAACACTAAAATTTGAATATTTTTATATTGTAATGCATATTTTTACAATGAATCTCCAAATTAATGTACTTTAAATATTTGTTTAATGGCATCTTTTTACTCTGGATCAGTTATACCAGTGGTACCAATATTGTAATGGTACTGTATTAAATTATTTTTTTCACAATTTTTAAGGATGAAATGAATAATTATAGCCATTCAACATTACTGTATAAATGAAAGCCATCATTTTTAAACTCTGTTAGGCTTTAGAAAAATATAACAACTTATAACTGAAATGAACTTAAAACAATCTTCACATAAACACATTTAGGTTTAGTCTAAATTATGCCTTTTATTTGTTCATGTCTCATATGTCGTCTCAGGAAACTCAGATAAATGACAAATATTGAAGTGGTTTATGTTTATATCATAATTAGTTTTAACCACTATATTAACAATGTAGTTAAAACTAAAAATAATATTTTTACGATAGATTTTCATAGGTTTAGATTGAAGGTTTGGGACAAATGTAAAATAACAAAATATCTATAAATGTATATAAAAGACATTTTAAAAGTGAAACAAAAGTGAAGGCAGGATAATAAAGTTGTAAAGACCATTTTATACTTGCTACTAGATATATAAGTCTTCATAGCTGAAAAAAAAAAACAGTTAAGTAAACTGAAATATTTGAAGGAATGTTTTTACACAGAAATGAATTTGTTCTTGTGTTTCATGAATGAGGCCTGATGAGTTTTAGGTCTATTTGTTTTCAAGTCTCTGCTGATTGTTCTTCATCCACAAAAGCGAAGCGAGCAAATAATCAACCGTAAGCATGTACTTTACAATCAATGCGCTCGTGAATCATCCGCTGGCTTGTAAAGTACACAAACATACAGATTTGTGCGCAGATGTACTCCAGTTATGAAAACAATCAAAGGCGTTTGTTTGTACTTGTTTTCGTCATGACACTGCTCTTTTCAGTTTAGCCTCTGTTTGAGTCGGTGTCCCTGCAAGGCCACTTGTGGAAATCTTAGTGTCTGTTTTTCTTTTCGTGAATTTCTGTAGGTAAGCATTAGAAAATGTCCATATTGAAATGAGTTGCAATATATGTCGAATATTTCAGTAGGGCTTTATGGAAGTATATGAACGAGCTGGAGGTGATGTGGTGGCCTATATGCCGTTTTGTGGCATAAAAGCATTAAATGTTTCAGATAAAGATACTTGATGAAAACTGCAATTACATTAAGCCACTTTTATGTTAATTTACATTCAGTTTCTTCAAAAAGTACTCACACTCGTACACTTTAGACAGCGAGCACAGCGGCTGGGGTGACCGCCAGCTGTAGTTTAACACATTTTGTTTCTGTCACACACTTTAGAGGAAAGTATTTCAGCAGATCAGAGTCATAGATGCAATAAAAAGCTGTATTTTGAAGTAGGTTTTCTGTATGTTGTGATTGTCTGAGACTTGTGGGTGTCATCAGGTGCTGTCTTTTTTTTTGGTGATGTTCTGTCAGGTTTATTCTACACCTTTTCTTCCTATTCTTCATTTATTTTTAAGGTTTTTGCTCTCGACTTTGTCCGCAGCACACATCCTCATTTGCAATCAGAGATATGTTCGTCCAGTCCAGTGTTTTTTTTTTTTTTTGACCTTGACGTGATCATTTCCAGCAGTGTATGAGATTGTGTGTGTTTTGTGACACAATTCTGTGATTTACTGCCACTTAAAGTGATAGTTCACCCAAAAATGAAAATTCTGTCCCTCAAGTTGACGGCAGCCATTGACTTCCATAGTATTTTTTTTTTTTTTCCCATACTGTGGAATTCAATGGCTGCCGTCAACTATTTGGTTACCAGGATTGTTCACAATATCTTCTTTTGTGCTCAAGAGAAGAAAAAACAACAGTGGTTTGTTTGGAACAACTCGAGGGTGAGTACAGTTTTGGGTGAACTATCCCTTCAATCATTTTTGTGGCACCTGAGATTATTCATACTGTATGCATATGTAAGTTATCACACGCATCTTTCAGTGGAGTTCATTTGCAAGCAAATTTAACAGGTTTAAGACAATCGTTGATCAGCAAAATGCTCTCAGAGCAAAACAAAGTGAAATCTGATTCACATAAAATAACAATCTTTACAGAGACAAATTGCAACCCAACTGCATGAAAAAGCTGTTAGATACTGTTATTGAACAGATTCTCTTTGCTTTCTTTAGGCACGCTAAAACTTTCAGTCATTCAGTTCAGGAAGTATTTACATTAAAAACCTGTCATCCTGGAGAAATAAGGCCACTTCCTCCATTCCAACGGTTTTAGTCATTCGGGTCTGGTCTAATAGCCATGGAATCTGTCAATATCATTTCCAGGTCATATTTCATCCCTCAAAAAGTACGATTTTATGTTGTCCATAAAGAAATAAAGCTTATTTTAAGACAAATATGATTTCTGCATTGTGACATTGTTTTCCATTCAGTTAAGGAAACACTTAATTATACACCTGAATCAAATTTTTTTTTTTTTTTTAAAATAAAAATGTCACAATACAGAATTGTAATAAAATGGCTTTTTTCTTTTCTTTTTTCTGGAAATGTTATTCCTTAAATGTTCCTTTAAGGTTTAAGGTGAAAGTGATAGTCCACCCAAAGATGAAAATTGTCATCCGGAGTTTGTTTCTTTCTTCTGTTGAACACAAAATAAGATATTTTGTAGAAAGTTGGTAACCAAGCAGTAACTGGTAGCCATTGACTTCCATAGTATGAAAAAAATACAATTGAAGTCAATAGCTACTGTCAACTGTTCAGTTACCAGTATTCTTTAAAGAATATTCTTTTGAGTTCAAACGAAGATAAACAATTAAACAGGTTTGAAATAACTTGAGGAAGAGTAAATGATGACGCAATTTTCACTTTTGGGTACTATCACTTTCACCTAACACTGACATCTTGTACATGCTGTTTACACACATAGGTGTCAGAGTTTGCTTTGTGGAATGCCACTTGGGAAGCTTGTGAACTAAAGAAATTGTTCAGTTTGTTACTAAAAACATGATCTTATCACACTCCTAACAAAGTTTAGGATTGCTCCAAGATGTTCTATTCTTCTTCCTGTCACTATAATGCTAGTTAACACCGATTCTTATTAATTTTTAGATTTTGTCACAAGCTCCAGTGTCCCTTCCTCACATTTGTCCTTTATTAATAATGCAGTTAAGAGAGAAAATGAATCCCAAAGCGTTGCACTACGACACAGTATGACTCATGTGCTTCTATCTGACTCCATAATACAAGTATTGTCATTTTTAAATAGTAGTGACGCAGACATCTCGCGTTGACTTAATACACTCTACTTCACTGTACTGGAAAGGCCTCAAAACATTGACATTTCTTTATAGTCAACAATACCCTAAATAGTAATCATCAATGCACTTTGCTCATGTTATGTTCAAAAAAACGTCTGTCCTTCGTTCCTGCTTTTGGCTATTTTACTGGATTTTACCTCATCGTTGATGACTAATAAGCTCTGTCTGTTTTTCTTTCTATCTCTCTGACATTCTCATACATACACGCACAAACAAGCGCACACACACACACACACACACACACACACACACACACACACACACACACACACACACACACACATTTTGAGGGCACCCTCTCAATCAACATAGTTACTTGTGCACTTGCTATCAGTGAGTGTGTATAAGTTGTGGAGTCTGATTTTAAGACACACAGACAAATTTACAATCTGGGGGTCACAGTTTGATACGGTAAAATGAGTGATCAGGGTGACGTGGACATGAACTTTGATTGATTTTGGCCCTTGGGGATTAAAACCTTCACAAAGACTTTTTTTTTTTTTTTTTTGTACAATTAACCAATATAAATGGATATGGCAGTATGAATAAATATATAACTATATATTATTAAGAGCTGTGTGAACTTTTCTGTTATATTGTTTGGACAGATGTTTGTCCCTTTTCAACAAGGTTGATGTGGAGGATCAGAGACAATAAAATTGTTTTTGAATTGATCTTCAGAGTTGGTAAATGAAACTTATGAACATACTTATTACTATATTATTCAGTTAAGAAAATGAATTATTGTAGTAAAGAAATCTACCATACAAACAATATGATGGATGTAGGCAGTATATGAATGCATGAAAAGCTTCATGATCTACCCCTAGTGCAGGGGTGTCAAACTCAGTTCCTGGAGGGCCGCAGCCCTGCAGAGTTTAGTTCCAACCCTGCTCCAACACACAAACTATTTAGTTTTCAAGTGAGCCTGAAGGACTTGATTAGCTGGATCAGGTGTGTTGGAGCTAAACTCTGCTGGGCTGCGGCTCTCTAGGAACTGAGTTTGACACCCCTGCTCTAGTGCTTTGCTTCTCCAGAAGAGGGCGGGAAAAGCTGTTCCCGAAGGAGAGATATGGAAATCAAATCCCAAATCTCTTTTCAGCTCATTAAAAATTTGCTGACTTATGCCAACAAAAGAACCACACCTTGGGAATTTTTACAACACAAGCAATGAACAGGTTTGACCTGGATCATATCAGTAAGTAGATGAAGTAATGTGCATCTGAATCTATTTTTGTGCTGGTATGACAAACAGAGATCATGAGTAAAATGACGTGTGTTTCATGATGGAAACTAAAATGTGGTGTGATGCAGGAAAATACAAGAACATACAGTGCCCTCCACTAATATTGGCACCCTTGGTAAATATGAGCAAAGATGGCTGTGAAAATAAATCTGCATTGTTTATCCTTTTTATCTTTCATTCAAAAAGGAAAGCTGTGATCTTTGGAGAGTCTTTGGCCACTCAAACTCTCCTCCTCAGCGTGCATTAGGACGATATAGACACACGTCCTCTTCCAAGCAGATTTTTAACATCTTTAGTTGATTGGAACATTTTAATTATTAACCTGATGGTGGAAATGGGGATTTTCAGTGCTTTAACTCTTTTCTTACAGCCACTTTATTTTGTGATGCTCAACAATCTTGTTCTGCACATCAGAACTATATTCTTAGGTTTTACTCCTTGTGATAGATGATTATGGGAATTTGGCCTCTGTGTTTCTCATATTTATAATCCCGTGGAACTGGAAGTCATGGCTGGACAATTTCATGCTCCTAGTCACCCTGGTGTGCTAAAAAATGTAAATATGAATGGGAATATACTTCAGAGATATCTTAAAAGAATTTCTAGGGGTGCCAATAATTGTGACCAACATTCGTTGGAGAAAAATATTTATTTCATCATGACATTTTCTCCCCGCTTTCAATTGTTTTACTTCAATGATAGGTTAGAATTTTGTGAACTGTTTGAGTGAAAGATCAAAAGGATAAACAATGCAGATTTATTTTCACAGCCGCCTTTGCTCATATTTATCAAGGGTGCCAATATTAGTGGAGGGCACTGTATTTGTTATTGTTTAATACCCTCAATAAAGATGAAAACAAATGAAATAATAGTACAAAAATTCAGCCTTGGCATCACAGGACTAAAAATATCTTCAAATAGAATTTTTTTTTTAAATTGTAAGAATATTTCACAATATTATTGCTTTTACTGTATTTTGTTGAGCATAAAAGACTTATTTCTAACACACACACACAAATGTACCAAAACTTTTGAATGCTGTATTTTGCCAATCTGTTGAATTTATGGACTGCCAAAGGTTTACAGAAATTTTCCATGATGCCTCTTGATCTGTTTAGCAATTAAATGATTGACGTCAAATTTAAGGCCAAAAGAATGTGGTTAAACTTGATTCAGTATGAGCCCCTTACTGACACTCATTCTGCTCACGATTAACAAAATAAACATGTTTTTCCAATAACACTGAGATACAATTCACACGTTCTGCATGTTGTTGCATTTCCTTGGCTGAGCTACAAATGATTACGCACAATAGTAAATGGGATAATATCCCAATCCAGTTACCTTGAACAGTACATTTTTAACCTCACAAAACAAGTACTGACCTATTTTTTTCCAGCAATTTTACACCCAGTTATAAATGCATGTCTCATATTACAGTTTAATGTGCGCAATGTACCTGAATAGTGCATTGCCTTAGAAAGAACACAGTACAGATGTAAGTAGAAACTTTTGTCACATGCTCATTTAAAAAGTCTTTTGTGTAAAGTTTAACATGATATTGTCTGACCTCAGGCAGCCAGTCTTAAATGGTAGAGTTTTAAAGCACTTTTTAATTCCCAGCTTTATGAAAATGTTGCTCTGCATAATACAACCCAAATTCCGGAAATGTTGGGATGTTTTTTAAATTTGAATAAAATGAAAACTAAAAGACTTTCAAATCACATGAGCCAATATTTTATTCACAATAGAACATAGAGAACATAACAAATGTTTAAATGGAGAAATGTTACACTTTTATCCACTAAATGAGCTCATTTCAAATTTGATGCCTGCTACAGGTCTCAAAAAAGTTGGCACGGGGGCAACAAAGGGCTGAAAAAGCAAGAAATTTTGAAAAGATTCAGCTGGGAGAACATCTAGCAACTAATTAAGTTAATTGACATCAGGTCTGTAACATGATTAGCTATAAAAGGGATGTCTTAGAGAGGCAGAGTCTCTCAGAAGTAAAGATGGCCAGAGGCTCTCCAATCTGTGAAAGAGTGCGTAAAAAGATTGTGGAATACTTTAAAAACAATGTTCCTCAATGTCAAATTGCAAAGGCTTTGCAAATCTCATCATCTACAGTACATAACATCATCAAAAGATTCAGAGAAACTGGAGAAATCTCTCTGCGTAAGGGACAAGGCCGAAGACCTTTGTTGGATGCCCGTGGTTTTCGGGCCCTCAGACGACACTGCATCACTCATCGGCATGATTCTGTCATTGACATTACTAAATGGGCCCAGGAATACTTCCAGAAACCACTGTTGGTAAACACAATCCGCCGTGCCATCTGCAGATGCCAACTAAAGCTCTATCATGCAAAAAGGAAGCCATATGTGAACATGGTCCAGAATCGCCGTCGTGTCCAGTGGGCCAAGGCTCATTTAAAATGGACTGTTTCAAAATGGAAAAGTGTTCTATGGACAGACGAGTCCAAATTTGACATTCTTGTTGGAAATCACGGATGCCGTGTCCTCCGGGTTAAAGAGGAGGAAGACCTCCAGCGTGTTATCAGCGTTCAGTTCAAAATCTCTGATGGTATGGGGGCGCATAAGTGCATACAGAATGGACAGCTTGCATGTTTTGGAAGGCACTATGAATGCTGAAAGGTATATCAAGGTTTTAGAGCAATATATGCTCCCCTCCAGATGACGTGTATTTCAGCAGGACAATGCAAAACCACATACTTCAGCTATTACAGCAGCATGGCTTCGTAGTAGAAGAGTCTGGGTGCTGAATTGGCCTGCCTGCAGTCCAGATCTTTCATCTATAGAGAACATTTGGCGCATCATTAAATGAAAAATATGTCAAAGATGACCACGAACTCTTCAGCAGCTGGAAACCTATATCAGGCAAGAATGGGACCAAATTCCATCATCAAAACTCCAGAAATTCATAACCTCGATGCCCAGACGTCTTCAAACTGTTTTGAAAATAAGAGGAGATGCTACACCATGGTAAACATGGCCCCCGTCCCAACTATTTTGAGACCCGTAGCAGGCATCAAATTTGAAATGAGCTCATTTTGTGCATAAAATTGTAAAATTTCTCAGTTTAAACATTTGTTATATATGTTCTATTTTGAATAAAATATTGGCTCATGTTATTTGAAATTCTTTTAGTTTTTATTTTATTCAAATTTAAAAAAACATCCCAACATCGGGTTGTAAAAATGCTGCTTAGCATAGATAGGAAAATATAAATGCATTGCAATTTCTTTGGCATGTGAAACAGGCCTATAGCTGGCAAGAAACGTACTGTTGCCAGCATCTAAAATTATTAAAGGAATTGACAGTTCAATTGCTTTTGGGACTTTTACGTACTTGTATTGTCTTCTCAACCAGAGCGCTTCATCCCTGAACAAACATTTTGTTCAAAAACCAATCATATCAAAAAGGCACATGTTTTAATGAATGGCTTTTTTTTTTTTTTTTTTTTTTTTACTACACATAAAGGAAACAACCATTTTGGCTTGTTCCTGAATGTTACTGACCTGAGAACCATTTTCTCTGATAATATTTCAGCAATAATGTTCAGTGTGTTTTCCATCCACGGTTTGGAATAAGAACTAGCAATGCCAGATTTGTGAATGAGTCACTCTTTTGATCTAACCCGTCAAAATGGTTTGCACAAAGACCTGACATTTGCGATTCAGTTTGATTTATTGGGACAGTTCAGTTAGGCTATTCGTTTGGAGTAGTTTCTCACACTGCAATAGTTATAAGATATCTTAGAAGACCGCAAACAAATTAAGCATTAATGAGGTGGATCTTTACATGACACACATTGTAAGAAACTTGCCAGTGTCTACCATTTGTCACTCAGCAGCTCAACAGTTGCGCTTCAGTACTGATGAATGGCTAGAAACAGCCCTGCACAGCCTTGAAGGAAATGTACAGATGTAATCACAATATTTACAAGCAAGATAGTAAACCAGCAACATGTGGACAGTGAACAGTGAACAGTGCCACGAGCAGTGTGTCTTCTTGCACGTACACTTGCCATTATTATGGGCAGCATATCTTCACTTCATATTTCTTTTTTCCTGTAAATGGTCCATTTTTCCCTGAAATATTTTTCTGCATTGTGTGCTCATTCCACATTGTGGGTAGATTAGGACACTTACAAATTGTAGGCCTAGTTTGTAACGCAATCAATTAGATTATGCATTTTAAGTAATGTATTCTGAGAACTGTTTGATTATTTTAGATTACTTTTAACTTCAATCTTTTATCTCATAATTTTGAATAGGATTATTTTGTAGCATATTGATAAAAGTTCATCAAATGAAACATTTTGACTTCCAGAAGACATACAGTAGGCCTACAGGGTTAAGCAACTCATTGAGTAATAATTCAGATAATAATTATGTGTTTGTCAGGAGTGTATTAGATATGAAAAGAATTAGGGAGAATCAATAAATGATTAATTATTTACTGCCATTGGGTGATTAACAAGTAATCTAAACCATAAACACATATTTAACTTGCAACAGTCAAACAAACTTAAATTATAATACAAATTATTAGACCGCCTGTCTGTATTTTTATGTTAAGGTAAACTTTCCCTGGAAGGAAACGTACAGATGTAATCACAACATTGGCAAGCATGATAGTAAGCCAGCAATTAAAAAAAAAAAAAAAAAAAAAAATTGACCAAAGTATAAATAGTAACCTTTTTAGAAAAAAATAAATAAAAGAGATAAAACAGAGTTAGGAAGAATCAATAAATAATTTATTTTAAGTGAATAACATGTAATCAAATCTATAAACACTGTATATAACTTGCAACAATCAAACACACTTAATTTATAATACAAATTATTAGTCCACTTATCTGGGCTAAATACTATTTACTCTCTTGTGAAAAGTGTCATGGGTTGATTTGCCAGAAAAGTGTAAACACTGTGACTCTGTGTTTGAACATCCTGACAGGCTCAACAAAAGAAAAAAAAATGAAGCAGTCTATCACATAATTTAATTTTGGTGCCTCTTAAGTAACTGAAATGAAACACTTCAGAAAAGCTGATCTCTCGATAGGAATCTCAACTGAAAGTCTTTGCTGCACATCTGAAAATTTCAATATTGGAAACTGCAATGCAATTCTGTTCAGTACCGGTCTTTCTACTTCAACTCCAACCTTTGTGCATCAGAATCTTGTTTTCCTTTTGGAGCCGATTGATTGTTTCATTTTCAAATTTTCCAGCATGAATACCGATCTCATATGAAGTCAAGATTTTTTCAAAATAATGATGCCAGATTCCACCACTCGTAGCTCCAAACCCAAACACATTCACCTGTAAGAGAAAAGAGTTATTAATGGATTATTAGTTCATGTGACATTATAAAGAAAAGCATATTATTCTATATAGAGAGAGTGAGAGAGAAAAGGAGAGAGAATAATAATAATACATGTATAGACATATATAGGCTTTATTATTATTTTATTATAGGCTGTATATATATATATGTGTCTTTATTAGACATATATAGGCTTTTGTTACGCAAGATACTAGTGCAGTCAAACGATTAATCGCATCCAAAATAAAAGTTTTTGTTTATGTATGTGTGCTGTGTATATTTATTATGTATATATAAATACACACACAAGCATGTGTATATTTCAGAAAAATATGTTGTTTATATATTATATTTATTTATAATATAAATTATATGAATATAAATATAGACACGTAAATACATGTAAATATTTTCAAAAAATGCTGTACACTGTAAAAAAAAAAAAAAAAGTTGAGCTAGCTTAAAATTTTAAGGCAACCAACTTCAGCAGATTTTTGAGTTCTCTCAACTAATTTTTATAGGAGATTCTCAACTTCTTGTTGTATAAACTTAAAACAAGTTGAGAAAACTCAAAAATCTGCTTAAGGTGGTTGCCTTAAAATTTTAAGTTGGCTCAACTTTTTTATTTTTACAGTGTAAGTGTGTGTATTTATATATACATAATAAATATACACAGAACACACATAGTATGCAAACAAAAAACTTTTATTTTGTATGCGATTAATCACGATTAATCATTTGACAGCACTAAAAGATATAGATCTCTTTATTAGAACACTAGTATTTTCACCAGCTAAAAATGGTTATTTCTATCTTTTGCTGTAGTGTGTCAGTAGGAAATCAGTTTACATATACAAACATTGATTTTGCCATTAATTGTAATAATCCAGTGAGATTTTTGTCTGACAACAGCCAGTGCTGCACACAGAGATCTGATCTCATCATCATCCAGTCTGTCATGAAGAAACAGAACAAACTGAGACAGACTAAATCCAGAAGAACTGTGGAAACGTCGCCAAGATGCATCAAGAAACCTACCTGCAAAGCTACAGTACTGTCACTTAGTCAGACATAGTCACTTGTGTAAAATCGCTGTAAAATGAGTTTGCTGTCAAAAATAATGTCATAAACAGATTTTCTTTATCAATTAACTTCTATTAACTAAATTAAATCAAAATTTTCGTGTGACCATCCTTTGTGTTTGAAGCAGCTTATGTTTCCTGAAGCATCTTGGAGACAGCAAAAGACAGAAATAACTGATTTAAAACCATTTTTTAGCTGGTGAAAATACTACTGTTCTAATAATTTTGGACACCACTGTATGTGTCACGTGTTAGTCTCTGTTTAGTTCCTGTCTAAACTTATTTGTTCTGTTTCCTGTCTTTATTTAATCATCGTTTATTCTAGTCACCTGTTTCTTATTAATTATCTTGTTTGCTCCCTTGTCCCATTTCCTTTAAAAGTCCTGAGTTCTCCCCTAGTCTTTGTCTGTGTTTAATGTTAAATAAAAGGAAAGAGTGTTTTGATGCAACTTCGTTCTCCTGACCTGTTTATTTACCTACAACTACAGATTCCGTAACAGAAACACAGACCAGAACCGAAAGATGGAGTCCGCGGCTACCCCAGACCCGCTGTTCGCGGAAGATTATCGCCGCTGTCTGCGGCTCACCCAGACCCGCCGTTCGCGGGAGATTGTTGCCGCCGTCCACGGCTTACCCAAGCTCGCCGTTCGCGGGGAAATTAATGCCCCCGCCGTACGCGGCGATGTCTATGCTGCCGCTGTTCACGGGGAATCAAGGCCGCCGTTTGCGGCACCCACAGGCCAGTCTAAGGGAAAACCAGGAGCTCATGGACATGGCTCTGCCCCCTGGGTTTTCAGCTCCGGTCCTATCACCAGCGCCTGCCAAGTGCCCTCCAGTGCCTGCTCCTCGCACGAGACCTCCAGTGTCAGCTCCCCCCAAGAGTCCGCGCTTCCAGAGCGCCCCCAAGAGCCTGTTACTCCAGAATGCCCCCCCTAGGGTGGACTTCCCCAAGAAAATTTTGGGGGGGGCCATATATTCACTGCCTATGTGGCCGGGCTGAAGGACAAGGCCACTCTAGTTGCTCAGTCTTGGCCTCCAGAGTCCCCAGTCCCGCCATGGCCGCCCAAGCTCCCTGATCCGCCCTGGAGGCTTCCCTTGTCTCCTTCCTGTCCTGGCCTTGCTCCAGCCTCCAGGGCGCCCGCCCCGATGTGACTGTTACGGTGCGGGACGCACCTTCCGGGAGGGGGGCGATATCTGTCACGTGTTAATCTGTTTAGTTCCTGTCTAACCTTATTTGGTCTGTTTCCTGTCTAGTTAATCATCATTTATTCTAGTCACCTGTTTCTTATTAATTATCTTGTTTGCTCCCTTGTCCCATTTCCTTTAGAAGTCCTGAGTTCTCCCTAGTCTTTGTCTGTGTTTAATGTTAAATAAAAGGAAAGAGTGTGTTGATGCTACTTCGTTCTCCTGACCTGTTTATTTACCTACAACCACAGATTCCGTAACAGAATGTGTGTGCGTGCAGTTGGTTTTCTTTCACGCCGCACGCGTTCGTTTAAGTTGTTCTGCTGCGACTAAATCTGCAAACAAATCATGCGAGTTGACAATCTCTTGATTTGTGCTTAAATGTTAAAGTGCAGTAATTCTGATGAAAATTCTAAAATGACAATCTTGATTGATTATTTTTAGACACAAACTTGACATGACTCTCTATCCATAGGAGCACATACAGTACAAACAGTCGGCTAGAGTTCTGCTCCTCTAGTTTCAATGCTAACACTTTCCTGAAAGACCTTTTGTTTTTGTGTAAACAGTCTGGACCCTTATTAATGATTATACACACAATCAAATATTTGCCATCAGTCTGGGGGTTCTATTCTGGTGCATTCAGATTCCTGTAAAACACACCGTCAATAATGACAGCAATGCCACGCTACATACAGTTTGACACAAAGAATGGGAGTTTTACCTCGTCACAGATGTGAAGAGCGAATAAGAGTGTTAAGAATGCCTTCTGTCCAGTTATCATAGATGTATCTTATGAATTCTGGGTGGAGGATCATCACCTAAAAACAATGCCAGAAATAAATCAGGACATTTATGAAACATGCATTTATAATATCATGCTGAGTCAATATCAAGATTTCAGTCATAATATTAGTAAACCATACAATTAAATTTGATTGATTGGTTGATTTCATGAGGAGGTTTGTGTTATTCACCTTGTTCTTATTTGCTTTGATTGTAGATGGCACTTCGGTGTAAGTTCTGTAACAGAATATGGAACAGATATCAACAAACAAAAGCTGTGTGTTTAATTCTTATTGTGTGATGTTTTTAGAGGTGAAGGCACGTAATGTTCCTTTGAACTGGCTCTAAGTCAAAAAGTTTTTTGGAGACTGAATTTTTAGCAGCAACATTCTCTGTTTAATATAACTATGATGTGCCATAGGACATATGAATCTAAACCTTCAATCTAAGTACATTTACACTTTTATTCAACTTGCAAATGAGGCACATGTGAGAAATTATAGTCTGCCCTGACCCAGACTCCACTAGATGTTCGATCGTGCTCATTTCCCAACTGTGGGTTGTCAGAACTTCATTAACATACAGAGCACAGCTGTTACAACAGGAGCAACCTCATTTACATTAAGGGAAGTAAACTGTAACCGTATAAAAGGTTTGAGCTTAGGATGTTCTGGGTTCATCCCGACTCCAATGTACATGTACTTTGTCCCAGATATGCTGCAATAAACATCATCATCAAAATCTTTGATGTCCTACAACATTTTGGAGCATTTATACAGTATTGATTTTATGTAACTTACTTTTATGTATTTTTCATTAGCCTACTTAAAGGCAAAGTTGTGTTTAAGCATGTGTGAGTCGAACAAATATGACCACATAAAACTGAGTTGAATTTATTAAAACCCTATGTATAATTTACTTGAATAATTTATGTTACATAACATAGGGCTGAATTAACTGCTGATTTGTTCATATTTGGGTTTGCAACTGACAGATACAGATAACAATTAACATTCAATGCCGTTTAGCTTATGAGAAGGTCAGAATGTGCTGTACAACATATTAACTCTATGTGAGATCCTTTAGTTTTAGTGTAAAAACGTTTTCTTGGGTCCATCTTATAAAACAACTAGTTTGTCCTTGTTCGATGTTTATAGATGATGTTTCATGAGCAGACCAAACACATCTTTAACAAGGAAGGCAAGGGAGTGCATGAGTATTGACATTTTGGCAGTTCCGCAACATTTACCAATAGGTAATTGTAAATACAAACATCTAAAAATCCTAAAACTGATCCGAGATCTGGGGCCTGTTCCATAAAACAAGTTTAACAAATAAGCCAGGCTTATTTCAGTAATTCTGACTTATTTTCACTTGATTTGGTTTCTGAAAGCAAAATTACCATAGCTCAAGCTCAGTCACTGTG
>JAFVLL020020964.1:0-14757 GCA_021397915.2 Tor tambroides | reverse complement strand
CCAAGCAATTCACTTATCAGAGAAGCACTTTGCCATAAATTAATAGCAGCCCTGAAAACAAATCTCATCTGACTCTCTGGGTGACCGAAGCATTTGTTTGAATTTCCTGTATCTGATTCCTCACCGCCTGTGAAATTTAATTAAATATGCCTCGTCACATTTCACATTGTTCTCTTAGCGTCCTCTTTCTATCTCCCAATCTCTCTCTCTTTCTCTCTGAGGCATCTCTCTCTTTTTCACAGCTCTCTTGGGTGTCTAAGACCATCACACAAAGGCTGTGTTCACACCTGGTATTAAAGAGAAAGTTCATCTCAAAATTAATATTCTGTCGTCATTTGCTCACCTTCATGTCATTTCAAACCTGTATGACATTCTTTCTACAAAAGATGAACATCAGTGGGGTCTAATTTTGTTTAGTTGTTTTGGACCTCATTGTCTTTCATTCAGCACTCTTAAAAATAAAAATTCCAAATGTTGGTTTTCAAAGTGATGCAATTGAAGTACTTTTTTTTTTTCTTAGTGTGAAAAAAATGTAATTATTATATATATTATATAAGAATCTTCTGTATAATGGAAATGCTCCATGGATGTTAATTGTTCTTCATGGAACCATCAGTGTCAAAGAAGAACCTTTATATTTAAGACAAAAAACAGTTGAAATGTTCTTCAAAATATCTTCTTTTGTGTTAAGCAGAGGAAATAAAGTCATACAGGTTTCGAACAGCACTCAAATTATGACAGAAGTTTCATGTTTGGGTGACCTATCTCTTTAATGCCAGGTGAAAACGGGGCTAAACCGAAAACAGAAGAAAGGCCTCAGCTAGCATCATTGAACTGTTAGCAATGGCAGGTGGGAGCTGTCATTGCTGAACTCTTCACCGTAGTTCTGTAAGTTTCTAATTCTAAAGACTGGAGCTGGTTGACTGTAGAGTTGTCAGTGCGTATACCTGAGCTCTTGGCAACACTCTCCATGTCAAATCTGTCTGAGGTGAGGTTTGCTAAGAACAACTGCCTTGGGCTCCATCAGGATTGTGTGGGAGTATTTTTTTCCTCTCTCTCTCTTTCACATCTAATTTACACCCTCTCACATTTTGCTTCGGCATCTACTTAGCTGACTAAAAATGAGTTATGAGAAAGGAGGGTAGAGGGGTAAATAAACTTTTTTTCATTTGATAAAGAAGGCTAATTGCCAAGAACGCTCTTCAGGGACATGACATTTGGTTTTCCTCAGGTGTTCAATTCCTGATTTATACTTTTCTTTACTTTTTTAGAAGGCATATGTCTCACCCTGCAGGTGGCTGTTTAAATGTTTAGAATATGATCTGCTTTTACATGTCTGACTAATTAATCTCCAGGCTCTGATAACCACAGGTTCACCGTTTTAGTGTGGAACGTGCCGTTTAGACGTGATATTTAGAATTCATGTGGGATTTTTAATTTTTTTTCTTGAAACTGACTGGTTCAAATGAGTTTCTCCTCTCACGGGGAGAGTGAGTTTGAATGGGCTGGTAAGAGCGACATGCGTTAATGCAAATTGATTGCAAAGGCATCTTCATGGAGCTTTATCTAGTCCAACTGCCCCGAGCAGACACTTTGAAGAGCTTAAACTGACCCTAGCCTGAACCCTCCACCCTCAGAAACTCCTTTCATCTGCCTCACTGTCCTCCTCTCTGTCTCTCTTTGTATGCTTTTCCACCTCCTACCCTGCTGGTTTCATTTGTGTTGGTGTGAAGCTGGCATCCCCCAAGGTTCCGTCTTGGGCCACTTTTTTCTTGTGCGTGTGTATTTCAGTATTTGTCTTGTAAAGCTCATGATGTGTCCCAGCATCTGCTCAGCAGCTCAAAAGTAAACACAGACAGAGGGTCCAACTGAGCGGGAAAGCAGAGATTGTACTCAGGGGCCGTTATGTGTATCAGTTTGGCTTTGCCTACGGATGCAGACATACACTTGTTTATACTGCGGGCATCTTTCTCAGCGCAGGCTGAGCGGGCAGCAGGCCACTCCATCACTCCCCATGTTGGCGAAAACAGCTGGAAAGCACACGCGCACACACATCTGTTGGACTTGGACTGATGTGACCGAGATGGCTCGCTCTGATTGGTTATCAGAGGGAACCATCAGTCCTCTGATTCACCCTGTGCTCAGAAGTGTGTGTGAGATGAAAGAGGATGCTGTGTGTTAAAAAGAAGGGGATGAGATTTGCGTGCCTGCGTGAGAGTCTGTGTAACAGTTGTTGCGTTAAAAACGCTAGAGGTAACTAGATTTTTGAATGGCCTATTAGTCCATATTCAAGCATTTTATGTATTCATTTAAATGTGTTTTGACATTTAACAATAACACATGAAACTGTCTTTGTTCTTTTGGTCTTCTGGAATAACACTATATTGAGTACACTAACGTAACATGGTATTATTGTGAAGTCATTTTTTATTATGTTATTCTTGTTTTAGTGTGTTATGGAAATAGCACATTCACAAAATGACTTACACATTCTGACGAGCGTGTAACAAGTTCACTTGTGGATTCACATTTTGTGTGAATGTAAATTGTGATATTTGTGTGTATACCATATATGCGTGTCCCTGATATTATTGAGAGTTATTTGGATTATTTGAAACCTTTTTTTTTCTAGACTTTTAATTTAAAAAGATGTTAGTATCTTGTTTTTTAATACCTTGAAGTGTTATATTTTCCTGTTATAATTCCATAATAGTATGTTTATTATAATCGTTTAGTTATCATCATGATGCACTTTTTTTCTCTTTTATCTATTTACATATTCACTTCCTTAACAATAGGTTGCTATGGAAAAAGGCCAACTTTGTACAAAGGCCAACTGTTCAAAAATCACATTCAGACTTGATTCAATACATCCTGTGTAAATGATCCCTAATAAAGAGAAATCTAAGCTTGCAAGTGACAGAATTTTGAGAAGGAGACACAAGGGGGGAGGGGGGGATCAAGCTTATGAGATTCTGAGATAAAGTGTGTATATTTTCTAGAATGAGAGAGAAAGTGTGCGATAAAGAGAGATTGAATAATCCTGTCTCATGAGAGAAGAGGCCAGTAATGAAAGAGAGAGAGAAAGAGAAGAGGGGGAGGGTTATACTGCAGAGAATTCACATTGCATAGTCATAAGAAATACTTTGACGTGCAGTAGATGTGTATTGATCATGGCATTGAGAAACAAGCGCCCAGATCAGACAGAGCAAGAGAGAAACTAAAATATCCTCAGCTTACGCAACCCGAGCCGCTCTTACTCACAAACTTACACCATCCTTCAGCAGATTTAAATAAGCTCTGCATTTTTAATGGCAAATTAGACACAGTTACCCAGAATTCCCTTGCTATCGGTCTCCATTTTGTGCACGGGCTTGGACACCCCATATAACACGTAGCATTTCATTTCCACCCCATTAACTTAAGAGAAAAAAACTGTGTGTTTCAACATCGAGCGTCAAGTCACGCTGCAGCTGCACGCAGAGCGTAGACAAGTCAAATTAAATAAGGGCCGACTGCTGTCTTTGGCATCTTCCTCTACTCTCGTCATCACGTTAAAATACTGGCGCTCTGGCACGCTGTTGCTTCATGGTTCACGGACCAGTGCGCTTCTAGCCCGCAGATATAATTGTTTTAATTTGTAAACTGTATGCTCATTCCATTAGGGAGAGCAAGGAGAACCAGACTGCCTTGATCTATCCAGCGCACATGGAGAGAGACGGTTGGACCGTGGTAATAGAGTAGCAAACAATGAGTTAGGAGAGAGTTTGTCTGCACGGCATCAGGCAGTTTGGCTTTCTAGAAAACTCTACCTGTACATATTACACCTGCCTAGTGGTATTTTTTTTTCGTCGTGTTGGCAACTTTAAAGTGAATGAATCATTCCAGTTTAATCCATTGACTCACTGTCGTTCAGAACAAGAACAGAATAATTGAATCATAATTGTGTATACATGACTGATTTTAATTATAGTTAAATTTACATGTTAGGCTGTTGTTGATTTTATTTTATAGCTTATAGCTACATGTACTGTATATTCAGCAATTCAAAATACATTCAAAAATATCTGCCTTGTTTTTATTTGTAAGGAAAATGCTTTTGATGCTTAAACGCTTTAATGAAGTCTCGTAGTCATTTTATAGAAATCCAAATTAATTCAATAATCATAATAAGACTTGTTTCGTTTATAAATGACTCTGTGCTTCGGATCAACCAATTCGATGAGTCGCTCATAACATGGAAAAGATGTACATATATATATATATATATATATATATATATATATGCTGGATTTATACTAAATTTAGCTACAAATAGGCTAGAGAAAATGGGAATATAAATCCAGTATATATACAGTACTTATCAGTGCTGCCATTGACCAATCAGAATCAAATATTCCAGAACTAATAAGATATAATGGATTTCTGCTTGATTTACCCTAGAAATAGAATAGAGAGAGTTTGTTCTTGGAAAACTTGCCCCAACAATGCTAAGGTCTTCTGGTGGGTTGCAAGGTTGTTGTAAGGTGTAAGTGTTCTGCATGGTTGTTCGGTGTTGTTCAGATGTCTGTTTCATTCCTTTTCCATTCCTCTCTCCTTTGTTTCTCTCAGCCCCAATTACAAGATGTCTCTTTTCCCATCCACACCTCCCCTTTTTTGCTTCATCTATCATGTAGAGAGCCAAATTGCCCTTAAATAAGATGATAATTGAGAGAAGTGGGATCCCAGTGACAGCCTGAATGGTGAAAATAGTATATGGTGAACCTGCCGAGAAAATAAAGGCGCAACAAGCTCTGACACGGTTCTGACAGTCTCCATCAGGATGCGCACGTACACTTAACAATGAAGCGGAAGCAGGCCGTCACCAAAATTACCCAGGCACAGCACATAACTGAATTTTGCATTTAGACGGGCCTTTAGAAACCTAAAGACGCCCCTTTTAATATTCAACACATAGCCGAACACACACAGATACACTCTCCATAAAACAGATGTCTGACTAAACAGTTTCCCTGCCACCAGTCGCTAAATGGATCGGTGCCGAATCCCAAACGCACCGGCAGAAGGGCGATAAAGCGAGCGGACCGCTTGGAAGCAGTTGTTTACATGTGCCCGCCAACTGTTAACTTTTCCCTTTTGTTTCCTCTTAAAACACAGCAGCAACTTCATCCCTTATTCATACATTAAAAGGACAGAAAAAGATATAGGAAGAGAACTAGAGAGTGTGGGCATTCTGCCCAGTCCTTTGAAGCTATTGCTCTTAATCACAGATGCCATGCTCTCCAGCGGATAAAAGAATACCTGAAAAAATGCTCCTCGGCTCTATCAGTTCTTTCTAAAAGCCTTTCTGCATGGACCATTATATCAGCCAAGGTCACAGACCTGGACCGCCCAAACATTTCGCCAGCGTGGAGACTGTGTCCCTTCAGAATGAGAGGTTTTACAGTTGATTCATCTTCCCAGAAGCGTCATGCCTGTTCATGCCAAAGGGCCACATGCCCCCTCAGATTTTAAATGTAACTTACAAAAGAACTGTTTGTGCCTTTGAAAATGGAGCTGCATGATTGTTGTAGATTTAAAAAGGTTGCTGTGGAAGAGATCGCCAGGTCTAAGTTGGTGTGTATCTAGATTATTTGTGTTAAATGGAAAATGGTTATCATATACAGTGTCCACCTTTATATTTTAGTGCTTTTTTTAAAACAATAATATATATATACAGTATATATAGACATACATACATATGTGTGATGTGTGTGTATGTATGTATATACATACATACATACATACATACATACATATATGAAGACTTCATTTGCAAAAACCGATAAACGCCACTTAAAAAAAAAATGAGCTGATTGCCGCGCATTATTCTCCACATATAGCGCGATCTGAACCCTAAACCCATTTTGTCAAAAAAGCCTGTATTGTCCACTCTCAAGGCATCGCGAGTTCACGTTTTACTGCAGAAGCCGACAACTCCATTTTAGCGAATCAGCGCGCTGTATTCAGGTCAGGTGACAAGGCTACTTTCACTTTGAAAAGACGTGCTAGCTGAGAGGAGTTTTGTCAAAGCTGACTAAAAGTGATCGAGGATGGATAATTTCAACAAACTTGATGAACCTGTGATATCTTCTTCAGGGCGTAAAAGGAAAATAAAAGCTGAAACGTTTTCATGGAACCTTGAAAAAGCAGCGCGTTACAATGGTGAGGGAAAAGCTCCATGTATTGCATGTAATCACATCCATAAATCTATGATCACAACAACGTTTGTCAGGCATCTACATTGTCATCTGAGGAGATTACAAAGATTAAACGAGTGTTTTTTTGTTTTTTTTTAACTCTAAAACATGAAATGTGGAGTTATCTGCTTTTGCCAAAAAACGACTGTTGGAGTTATCTGCTTTTGCTATAAAACAAACTTTTAATATGTAAAAAAAAAAAAAAAAAAAAACATACTTTCAATGAACTTTAATTTTGTAAATTGCCTGTATTTGTTTAGTTATTATTACTTAATCAAAACAACCCAACTGCAGTTTGACTGATATATATTTAAAGGGGTCATATGATTCGATTTCAAGTTTTCTTTTCTCTTTGGAGTGTTACAAGCTGATTGTGCATAGATCAGATCCCTGAAGTTGCAAAGATAAAGTCTCAAAACCAAAGAGATATTATCAAAGTTAAGACTCTGCCACGCCCCCCTAAAATGGCTCATTCAAACACACCCCCACATGTCTACATCACGATGTGGAAATATTTGTGTAATGCTGCCCAAATGTTCACGCAAAGAAAGAAGGCGTGGTTTCAGTAACCGCAGTAGTGTTGATGCAGCCATGTCAGGGAGACGCTGTGTGTTTCTAGGTGAAAGCAAAAGCACTTTATTTGGCCTTCCGAAAGTAGATGCATTTAGGAATCTTTAAGATTACTTACAACAGAACAGCAACGCATTTTATGGACGACCGTTTCGTGAACCTAGGAGAGGAGGTAATTCTGACTTTGCTATGACAATCTGGCGCTTCTGAATCAGCGACTGTATTTGCTATTGACTGTTCAAATGCGGAGTTTTGCGCGTCGTGTGTGTGTGTGTGTGTGTGTGTGCGAGAGAGAGAGAGAGAGAGGGTCACATCACAGTGAAGTCAGCTTTCTTAATCGCGGCTTGTGTGCAAACACATAACGTTATGAGCTTCATCACTGTGTCTGTCACGCGACTCTGTTCCCCTTTCGGGCCTGAACTGATGGGAAAACTAAGGACATTATTAACTGTCTTTACATTTATTTTGAAAGATGAAGCTCACGATTATGAAAAGGGGCGTTACATGTCCGACGAGTGTTTGCGGTGTTCGGCCAATCACAATGCACTGTGCTACCTGGCCAATCAGAGCAGACTGAGCTTGTCTGAAGGAGGGACTTTGTAGAAAACGACTGGTTTGAGAGAGGCAGGGCATAGAGGACCTACAATAATGTACAGTATTTGAAAAATAATGTGTTTTTTGAACGTTAAAGCATGTCAACATATTCTGTTACACCAAATACAAAAAATAGCTAAATACAAAAGTTTATTAATTTATATTCTATAAAAATATAGGCCTATTTAATATATAAATATAACATATTTTTCTTAAATATATACATGCATGTGTTTGTATTTATACATAATAAATATACACAGTACACACACATATAATATCTAAACAAAAACTTTTATTTTGGATGCGATTAATTGCGATTAATCATTTGACAGCACTAATAAATATATATATATAAAGTATAAGTATAAATTAATGTAATTGTAAAGCATGCAACATTGCTTATGTCATACTTAGCAAAGGTCCTGGCTCACTAAAATAAAGTTTAAAAAAAAAAGAAAAAAAAACTTTAAAAATCGTTTAAAATTTATTTATTTATTATTTGCTTTAGTCTTTTTATTTCATTCTATTTTAGTGGGCCAGGACTTTTACTGAGTGCCCTCAAAAACATATAAAATAGTTGGATGACGCCTCTGCTTCTGCCTGTATGGTTTTGCATGCTGTGTATAATCGTAATAAATGAAACGGAACAGGCATTTAGTATGAGCAATGTAGTTGGAGGGGAAGAGTTTTGGAGCAGCAGACATTAGAGTCTTTCATGAACGAAGGGATGACAAAACCGACAAAGAAAGATTGTCAGCCAGAGGGAGTTTGTGAAAGGAAAAGCCAGAGTTTGATAGGGAGATTTTGCCTTTGTATAAAGCTTTATCATCGCATTTACAGCGCCAGCTGCCAAGCCTCCGTGACATATGAGACCGGCCACAATGACTTTCAAAGAACATACTCAGATTCATTATTTATTTTAGAAGGAATATTGAAATCCCATTCATTTATTCTCCATTGGTGTAATGGATGGGGACTCCGTGAAGGTAAAGCAGGCAGATTGGATGGGAAATTCTTGTACTTCGTCCCAGCGTAGCACACTGGGTCATCTATTTTAGCGCAGCACTGCGATTTTTCTCTCGAATGAGCTCGAGTTGACACCCTAGTCACGAATGCGATGCTATGGGAGAAAAAAAAAATATTGAAATATAACAGATCAAATAATGAACTCCATGGACTGGAGCAGAAATGCTTAGGGAAGAAAAACTGCACGTTTCTCAATCCTGTGAAGTTTTTATGATTCTTTTGTGAATTCGAAAAAAGCTCCCATCTTGGCTTCTCCTCATATCCATTTTACAACTGGGTTAAGATGAAACACGCATGGAATAACTGAATATGTATGACTTTCTTTATGTATGCGAATGCAAATAAACTGTATTTGTTTTCCTTTAGGTGTGTAATATCTGCATGACTGGTCCGATGTGAAATAATCAATTTCTGAGACAGAGACAGAGAGAGAAAGGCAGAGAGATGCGGTGCATGAATTATGCATAAAAACAAAAGGAAAGGAGTTTATTCTCTTCTTGTTAGAGGTGTTCTTCTCACTGGTTGAGACTTGCTGCCGTATCAGATAGATTAATCCGTTACTGTGGGAAAGAGAGCCACGCTGCTGATTGAAGATGATGATTTGACAACCTGATGGAAAGAGAAATGAACTGAAAGTTTTTGATTGGATGGGCCTCACTGGGGGAAAAAAATACGCAAATGGAGGTATTTTCGTTCTTGGAGGAGCTCTTTGCCCTGCCATCCATTAGAGGTGGACCCATCTCTATTCTGAAGCTTGTCTGCTTATAGAAGCTTGGTGTGTAAGTGTGTGTATGATTGCGTTTGATGTTTGTGGGTCTGTGTATATATGTGGGAGCGCATGCTTGGTTTAAAGCTTAGGTAGTTAGAAAAAGAGAGATACTGAGAGCTCTGTTTATGATGTAGGTGGTTCTCAAAGTAAGCAGAAGATGAAAGAAACTCCCCTTCCATCAAGAACTCTCTCTTTCTCCCCACACACGCTTTATTTCTCATCTCCTCCATACTCTGCATTTCAATTCAATGTGAAAACAAAATTGACCCTATTTACTTTCTTAATGCACGCTCCTGGTTTTATTGTGCACGTTTCATTGGTTTGTCTTTGTAATCTTTCATTCAAATGCAATAACTGTGCCTCGTGAGCATTTCAGATGTCACTAATGGCCCTAGTCGAGTTTTTCATCCCTTACTCCTCTATGAAATCAAGTCCTACATTTTTATTCCATATTAAATATTCTGTTGGAATTCAGAAATGCATCGCATCGTGAGGTAAAGTGAGTTGCGATCACGTTTTCATGTTGACTAGCTGATAAAGCTTTAGAGCAATCAGCCAATGTTTGTTGGTTCCAATCCAGTTTTAAGTAAATAATGTGTAAACCAACTCATTTGCTGTCATTAAATTTTCATTTATTCACTTGGCTGATGCTTTTAGTGAGTTCTTAGACATTTTTGTGATGTTTATTTTTTAGGGAAGTTTATTTTGTGTAAAATAACTTGAGCAATTCCATTTTCTGACATTAAATTTATATTTTGCACTTTGTTCGTGAGTTTCAAGACATTTTTCAGTGACATCTGAGTACAGTATATTTTGTGTAAAATAGCAAGCAATCCAATTTAGCCATTACATTAACATTTTAAGGATATATTTTTGTATATATTTCATATATATTTTCATATATTTTGAGTCAATTTTGTGTAAAGTAACTTGAGCAGTCTCATTTGCTTTCATTAAATTTAATGGTAACATTTGTTAAAATTAGTTAAGTGCATTAATTAACATGAACTAAAAATGAACACTACTTCTAACATATTTATTAATCTTAGTTAATGTTAATTTTATAGTTATATAGTTAATGCATTAAATAATGTTAACTAATGGTACCTTATTGTAAATTGCACTTTTTTTTTCTTTTTTTTTTTTTAAATACTTTTTAAAATAAATTTACATTTATTCACTTGGCATATGCTTTTTACATTGAATTCCAGGTATTTTGCCAGTGTGTGTGTTCAGTGGGACTTGAGCCCATGACCTTAGCATCGGTAAACAGCTGAGATGCAATTAGTTGTATTACAATTATAAGCAACATATCCAGAATTGTCCGTCTCTAGATATCAGCATTAGCCATTAAGTTCAAATGAATTTTGTAGTGCACTTTTCTCTCGTGTGAATACACGTATGAGTCTGACCTGCATGGTGCCCATTTTGTTTACATACCTACCTACCCAAACATTGCAGGAAGGATGCTGCTATGGATTGGATTAGCTGAATGTTGCTTTATTAAGGTCTGATAGGATCGCTGATTTTCAGTCTTCAACACTGGACACCGCTGAGGGTTTACGCCTCACCAGTAGTTATGCACTCTTCTAATAAGCATGTTGCGGTTTGGGTAAACAACTAACCGGGGGAGTATTTGTCTGGGATGCGGCTTTATTTCTTTTTAATAAGCAGCATGTGTTCAGACCAGTAAAATGTGTGGAGCAGGTCTGTAATTGGGAGAAAATGTATTGTGCTGAGTCATTTGTGTGGCCACTGGGAGGGTCGGGTCTGTCTCGTTTTAATGACTATGGCAATGCGAGAGCAACGACAGCACTGAATGAGGAATTTGTTTATGTATTTAAATATTCTTTCTTTTTTATTATTCACTTTTTTGATGTCTCACTTTTGACAGAAAACAGGTAAGGCAATTATTTTATGTTACACACTGGGGTTTTGATTTGCGATTTAAGGTGATTTTGTTTTTTATAGGCTTATTTATAGAGGCCTGAAGCAGTTAGATATTACCATGGAATTATAAAACGATTTTTGAATTATAAGTAAACAAATCTACTTTACACCCACACACAGTGACTTATTTATTTATTGTGTTGTTTGCATTTTATGCCTTTAATGAATAGGGGAGTGAAAAGAGCCTAGAAAGTTGTGGGAAAAGGAGGGGAATGGGGTGTGAAAGTGACCTCTCAAGTATGAATTTCTTTCAGCTGCTGAACACAAAAGAAGAAATTTTGAGGAATGCTGGTAACCAGACAGTTGACGGTAGCCACTGACTTCCATAGTACAGTGTGTATATATATATATATATATATATATATATATACTGTATATATATATTTTTTTTTCATAATATGGAAGTCAATGGCTACCAACCAGTTGTATTTCTTCAAAAATATCTTCTTTTTGTGCTCAGCAGGAGAAGGAAACTCATACATGGGTTTCTAAATTTGATGATAACTAAATTTTCATTTTTGGGTGAACGGTCCCATTAACGGTTGACTTTTGTAATCTACAGGCAGATTTTAAGGCAGCCCTATGGGACCCCATGCTGCTGAAGGACCCCTCAGTTGGCATTTTTGTTGACAGTTTCCCCCATTAATAAATGAAACTGTATTGATTTTGGAGAAAATGTAAAAATGTCATTTGCAGAAAATGAAAATCAACCAGGGCTGATGGTAAGACTGAGAAAAGAATGTGAGAAAGTGAGAGTATGCTTTAAAGATGAATTGTTTTCCTCTCTGTTGTGGCATATTTATAAAACTGTGATGTTTAAATGTTCATAACAATGACAATCAGCTAAACCAGAGCCCAGCAAAAGGGCTGAAAAAAAAAGTTTTAAACGTTTTGAACGCCTTCATGTTGATTTCATACACCCATCGACTTTTTGCTCTTTGCGATTGTTTTTTGATTCTTTGCAGAAAGCGAAAGGTTTTCTAATGGAGAGGGTAATCTGTCAGTGCGGCTGAACTGCAATTGTGTTATTTTTGAAATGTTTTCTTCTCTTCTTCGTGGAGACTTTTTACTAGCTCTGACTAAAGAAACTCATTTTGACTGGCAGCTACAAACTGAGTGAGAATCACTGCCAGGAATTAACCTTTTTTATTAAGCATTTATATTTCCCCTCAGGAACTGATTTTAGCTTTTTACAGTTTTTCAAGACATTTTATAATTATAAATATAAAACCAATTATAATACCAATGTAAGAGCACAGTTGTCAAGTATGTCAAATACTTTAATGGAATCAGTTAACTGAAAAAATTATTATACCTCTATACTAGTCTAGTTTTGGGCTGTAGTCTAGCTAGGCTAGACCCTCTTAAAGTAGTTAAGACCAGCAAATAGTTTCAGGCTTGTTTAAAGTTTTTTTTTTTTTTTTTTTTTTTTTCTTTTCTTTTTTTGTCAGCAGGATAAAAAATGTTCTGCACTGACAACAACACATATGTCGCTCTACACGAAGTTTAACTAATTCAATAGAGATTGATGATAGCATGTTATTATAAGCCAACAATGTGACACTTTCAATACATTTGGTAAAATATTTAGCAGTATTTAATACATTTATGCATATCTGTAGTATTTTTGTATTTTTAGTCTGTTTTTAATTCAGTATTTTCAATTCAGTTTTTTTGTATTAAATTAAATATATGTATATTTATAGTCAATTTGTTATTTAGATTTGAAGTATTTTATTGATGCTTTTCAGTATTTAATGAAATATATCTGTTTTAGTCCATTTTAATTAATTTAAAGTTTTTTTTTCAATATTTCTCAATATTGAATGATAGAGAAAGAGAGAGAGAGAGAGAAAGAGAGAGAGAGTCACTTTTTACTGAATGAAATATATTTATAGCTGTTTTTAAGTAAGAATGAAGTATTTTATTGGCTTTTTACATAATGAATAATATTTATTGTTTATTTTTATGTTTATATTATTCATTACACATCGTCATTCCTTTTTCTAGATTCATTTTGGATTTTTTTTTTCTTTTTTGCTTAGCACAGTGCATTCTGGGATTGGCTTCATTGTGAATCACAGACAAAATGAGGAATATACTTTTTTGCCAGAAAGGGTTCATGCTGGTCCCTGGAAGAGTGATGGAGAGCTCAACACATTGTAGAGGTGACAGTGAGCTGATGACATCTCTGAGAGTGATGCAACATACTGACATGCCCCTGTTTTTATATTTTTGGTTGTACTCATCTTTTTGTGTGGCAAGACAGAATAGAGGCAGCAAGTTATGTCTCTCTTGACCCTACATGAAAAGGCAGTCTCACTTTTGAGGCCCACTGTTGAAGTCTCAGATTCCCCATCTTTTATACTTGAAGGTCTGCCCACATCTTAGGTGTTTCTTATTTGTCTCTCCAGGGTTGCACTGAATCTATTTGCAATGGTATCCTGCTTTGAAACGCTTCCATGATCCATCTCAGTTTTTCGGTCTGGGTTGGTGATCTGTCTGGCTAATCCGAGGCTCTGCTCTCTTGTCTCGTGGTGTTTTGCAGCGGATCGAGGGCACCAGGCTCATGTTTATCCACCAGATCGCCAGCACTGACTCCGGATCAGCTGCGGCTTTCGCAAAGCTGCACAAATGAGCAGCGCCATGCTGTAGGGTTCGAAGGATCAGCGTGAACGGGAAGGAGGAGCTGTCGTTCTTGTCAGAGACAATAAGTCACTCCACCGAGAGGAGAGGGAGAGGGAGGGAAATGGAGGGAAAACGAGAGCCGTGCTCGCTCGACTAGCGCTAGGGAAATAAATAGCATTGCTAATGACACCCATATCCACATTACGACTGTGATTATGAGCCATTTGTTTGCTTTATCATGAAGTCCTAAAGTCCCTCAGGCCGTAATGACTCAGAAATGCAAGAGTAGAATAAGAAGACCTTCTTTTCTCAGAGCTGTGCAATAGGCAGGCAAGAGGACTGAAATTACAGTCTGTAAAGCAAATGCTGTGAGCTGATTGGTAGAGGCCTTGTGGACTGCAGGGGTGTATGATTATAACCTAAAACCATCTACATCCATGTTAAAAAAAACAAAAACAAAAAAAAAAACAGAGATCTGAGCTGGATGATGGGGCTTATATTAGGATAACTATGCAGGGCTTGATGCTATGGAAGTTTTTATCACACAATTTTGACTTTTTTTATCGCAATTCTGAGTTTACATACGAGTTTACATAATGCAAACTCTCAATTCTGACTTTTGTGAGTTATAAAGTCAGAATTGCGAGATCAGAATCACAATTCTGACCTTTTTCGCAAATGCAAGTTTCTGTCTTGCAATAGTTTTTTTTTTTTTTTGTATTTCCGAGTTTTTTTTTTTCTTGCAATTCTGACTTTTTTCCTCAGAATAAACTTGCAATTGCAAGTTATAAAAAGTCAGATTCTGAGGGGGAAAAAGACTGATATGTTCTCACAATTGCGAGTTTATGGCTCACAATTCTTACTAACTCAGATTTGTGAGTTATTCTAAGAAAAATTCTGAGAAATAAACTCGCAATTCTGAGTTTTTTTTTTTTTTCTTTCTCACAGTTGCAAGTTTATATGATGCAATACTGACTT